>VXAK01021905.1:0-32581 GCA_013399435.1 Arenaria interpres
TTTTTTACTCTGTTTCACAGTGGTTTATTCTCTGCTTTATCCTTCCTGATTTTGTCCTGTCGTGCTACAGCAGTTTGTCTTAATTCTTTGTAATCTCACAATTTTCCAATTGAGTTCCTTTTTGAGTTTCAGATCATTGTAAAGTTGAGTTTAGCCAGATTAATCTGTTATTATATTTTATTCCATGCTCCACCAAGATTCCTTTCTCCTGTGTTTTTTCAGAACTTGAAAATAATTTATCAAAAATCCCTGTCATAATTCACAGTTATAAAAGTAACAGTAACTATGGCATTTCCAGTTTCTGAGTACTCGGCCTTACATCCCGAGTAATGTGTTGCAGAGACATATAAAAGAAAAGAAATTAACAGAAGAAAACAGAAAAGACAAAATCGTTACCTTTACATAACTTTTCCCTGCCCTTCACAACAGTTCCTTCCATTAATTGTACCTTTAAAACACAAAAAATACAGAAACATAGATTGTTAAATATGCCACTCCTACTTCCTATGACATGTTTATTAAGTCATGGGAAGAAAATCTGCATAAAATATTTTAATAAAAAGTGAATTAGTTAATTTAAAGTTCATTTTCAAGTTAATATTTTACTCCATGTGAAGTTTTCTAGGTAAACAAGTTTGTATTTTATTTTGTCTGATTTCTCAAAGTACTGCTCAGAACTTTTAAAGAATTAAGAAAGTTTTATTACATTGTTAGCTTTAGATATAGAATAATTGAGATTATTTGGAAAGCTTAAGTAAAATGTTATTGACTCTACCCCCTTAGTATGCCTTTATTGTTAGTAGGTTCAGAAAGGGCAGTAGCAATGTTTATACTCAGTTTCCTCGAGAGTGAAGATGTTGATCCACATGAGTTGGTTAAAAAATATGCTGTTTGTTCAGTATACATTCTTCAGGTTTTTTTTTAAAAAAAAAGGTTGTGCACGCATAAGATGACATGTTTTTCAAACTGCATCTGTTTCCCACTGGTTGTTTAATAAGAATACAGGCAGCACAGACTTGGAAAGATCAGAGAAGCCTGTGCTCCTCAAGGCTGTTACCTTATTTACTTAATTTATAAAGCCAGGTAAAATACTTTCATCCTCTTTGCATTTGTTTTTATATATTCATCACTATGTAAAACATAATATTCTAAAAGCACCTGACCTCTGAATACCCTTTGCCTATGTCTGCAGCAGAAATCTGAAATTCATTCTTACAACTCTCAGTTAACATCTGGGGACATAGATTATCAAGTTGAACATAGTCCTGTACATTGAACTGCTACTGTAAATAACTCAACTTACCATGACTTCTTCAGGAATGAGCATTTAGGTTTTGTATCACTGAAACCAATTTGATTATATCACATGTTACGGGTTATTGTGGTATTTAGTCCTACCCTGAATATATAGCCAGGGAAACTGGATTTCAGTCCATCTGATCCAATGGTAAAGTCTTGTACTTCCTAGCCTTTTGTATCAGAACAAAAGATCCCAATAAAGAGCAAAGATATGAAGACCAGGGAGATGTGTACATAATGAAACTGGGCATGTTTAGTTTGGAGAAGAGGAGGCTGAGGGGAGACCTCATTGCCCTCTACAACTACCTGAAAGGAGGTTGTAGAGAGGTGGGTGTTGGCCTCTTCTCCCAAGTGAATAATGACAGGACCAGAGGAAATGGACTGAAGTTGCGGCAGGAGAGGTTTAGATTAGATATTAGGAAGAATTACTTTACTGAGAGGGTGGTCAGGCGCTGGAACAGCCTGCCCAGGGAGGTGGTGGAGTCACCATCCCTGGAGGTATTTAAGAAATGTGTAGACATGGCTCTTCAGGGCATGCTCTAGTGCCCAAGATTATTGGTTTGTGGGTGGGTGTGATGTGGTGGGGTGTTCTGTTTTTTGTTTTGTTGTTGGTGTGTGTGGGTTTTTTGTTTTTTGTTTGTTTGTTTGTTTTTTGGTTTTTTTTAAGGTTGGACTCAATAATCTTGGAGGTCCCTTCCAACCATGGTGACTCTGTGATTCTATGATCATGTTTGCCGTTTAAATAGTTGCTCATCTTAGGTGAATTGCTATTAGTTAAGGAGTGCACCCACTTTTTCTTCTCTTAATTTTTTCTCAGAGGTTCTTGCATGTCTCCTGCTTTTCCATTTCTGTTAAATCAGTTTGCAAAATTTCTACATATTTCCTAAGTAAAAGAGTTACAGGAGAGCTTCCAACCTTTCGACATATACATAGGATATAAGTTGCAGATATACCTTCCATCTTCTTGGTAATATTATGCTATCCTCCACAAGAGTAACGTATCAGCTAGCACCAGAAGTCTCTTCTCCATCGATGCATGTGTGTGAAGATCTCCTACTCTTTCTATGATGGGATAAATTCTATTGATCTGCTTTATCTTCTCAGAATTAGACATGTTTCCAAGACTCTGATTATATTATGTCATTATCTGAAACTCTTCTACTTTGCCAACACCCTTTTTCAAACATGAATGACAGGTCTAGACATCATGTCAGTATCACTGTTATTAATTATATTATATCATATCTAAAATGAATACCAACCTTCTGCTCCTGTTAGTTTTCCTTTTCTGATGCGAGAAACTAGATAACCAAATTTCATAAGTAGAGAAGGCCAACAAGGAACCGTTTGCCGTTATGTTTGCTGTCATCCCCAAGTCCTTTTCAGAATCTGTACATTCACATTACAGTTTACCATCTTAAAAGTGTGCTTACAGATTTTTTTTTCCCATCTATGACCTTCCAACTCTGGTGAAATAAAGCTTTGCTGTCATAAAGCACACATTATCAACACAAATTTATTTTAATAACTAGTTCAGAACCACTTCTTTATTAACTGAAGTATCATGGCTTATGATTTGATGCAGCTTTTCATTACTATTTCATGTTATTTCCAAGTCATGATAAATATAACACTGGATCAAAAGGAGATCTCTGTATGATGTGAGGATTCTCTGTTTATCCTTACTTGTTGTCATCTATCAGCTAAGAAGTTTTAATGGTGTGACGTGGTGCTATTTTCTGTGATAGTTTAAGACAGGGTAAATCAAACTAAAAGGACCTTCAGGATGTAAAATGTATGCATATAATACCATAATGATGACAACTATTCACCAATTTCTCTAAGATGGGAAAGACACTGATTGCTGGATAGTAGGTATAAAGAAATTCAGAAATGCTGTAAGTACAGCAAAGACCGGAATGGAATTTAATCTAGAAAAAATAATCAACATACCAGGAAAAAGGGAATATAAAAATATGTTTTAAAAACTATATTGGACAAAGATACTATATTCCTTTCTTCTCTTCCTTTCAGTAATATTAAATTGTGTTCATGCCACGGGGAAAAAAAAAACAATAAAATTTGAAATATTAGAATATGAGCTAATGCAACTAGTTGAAGGCAGATTATTGGGGGACAGGGGAGAAAAAAGGATAAGAAAGAAATATTTTCTCCCTAAAAGTCTTTCTATTACAAAACAGAATAAGAACATTTTTGAGTTGGTATTTTGCAGAAATACTCATATGAAAGGAGTTACTAGAAGGCAACTGATTTATTAACTAAACAGATGTAAGAATAAATCATAAATAGCAACTTATTTATAACACGGTAGCATGTGACAAAAAATATGCAGGATGAGAGTGTTTTATGAAGTGACTAGTTGCTGAGGTTAGAGTGTAGGAGGATCATCTTGCAAAGTTTTCCTCAAAAAGTGATGCATCGCTTGCTGGTGTATTTCAGTCATAATGAAAGAAAAAAAACAACCTACAGCAGATACTCATACAAGATTTAATCCTTGGAGTACCAACTACCACCTAGGACTCTTTTAATATGTGGTTTTTTACCTATTTGCCTTCTGAATGACTGACAAAAAAGGGATTTTTTTAGCATTCATCAAATGAAAACATTTAATTGCAAGATTTCATTCAACTCAAAATAATTTATTTAGTTTTAAGGCATCTTAATAAAAGTAGAGCTAGACTTCTGTAGGAGTTAAAAGCTTTACAAGCTAGACTGTTGATCTTCCTCATATGCTTGTGATTTTGTTGATATTTTTGCATTTACTGAAATGAAAGTCTAAATTTTTAGAATGTATATAGAGAAAATGTTAAAGGAGTTTAGATACACTTGGTGCAGAATAATCTTCTAGTTCAACAGACTGGGGATATCTCCTGAGAAGCGGTAGAAAAGGCATTTGAAATAGGACATGCTAAGCAAAAATAACAGCATGAAATTCTTCTGTCACCTGCTGAAAGATCCTAGCCTTTCCAGTCAGGAGTTCAGCTTGAACTGGGATTGTCACTCTGACAAGCAGAAACGTATTGGGGCGTTTCTGGCTCAACAACCACCAGAAGAGGTATTCACCAGCTACAAGATTATGAGTTCTGATTTTCAGCATGTAATCTGTCAAAATCTATTAATCATTTCATCTCTGTGTACACACTTTTCTTGGATGTGTACTGATCATGCTAGTGATGTGTAGAGACAAGACCTCAAGTTGGTTAGAAATATAAGATACAACTGCCTGCACATTTACCTCAAAATAGGACATACCAAAATATCAAATTTATTTGACTTTTAAAAGCTGTGTTTTATTGGAACTTTATCTTCAAAATTAATTAATTTAGATGGAGAAAACTCAGAGTGTCTGGTAAGGTAGAAAAGAAGCCAGAAGTATGTAAGCAGATATCTCCTCTTTCCAGCAGATTTTCAGGGTGGATTCTTTCCTTGAGTTTACTTTCAAGGCAGCAATTCTCAGTGGGTTTCCAAGTTGCACTAAACATTATGAAGTACCTAAAAAAAATTATCCTTTTCCCTTTTGCTCCATTTGTATCATTGCTGTCTGTCTTCTACCTGCACTTCTTAGTCCTCTCAGTCTCTGCTATTGCAGTCCTCCTTTAAACCATGAGTATCTTCACCCTCTCTGCTTGTATCCTGCCTATTACCTTCTGAGCACAATAGCAGAAGACACCACATCACAACATAACCTGCCAATAAAGAGAAGAAATACGAGTTATACATGATTATCACTTCCACAACTCTTCTCATGTATATCATCAACCTATGAGGGTAAGTTACCGATTAATAAAAATACTATGAGCCCCAGAAAATAACCTCTCCACCTTACAGTGAAAATAAGTTTTTTCACTCATGGACATACTGGTAGTACAAAGTAATTTGAGTTAAAAAGTAAACATAGCTGCACACCAGTACCAAGACAGTGACTGCAGTAGGTTTAGAAAGAAACTAAAATAATTTTGTTAAAAGTAATTTCTGCTCTGATATGAGTCTTTCTGCATGGCTTAAAATTCTAATACTTCTAATGTCATTCTTGCTTATGCTCTCTTGTATAAAATAATCCTTCTGGCAGTACTCAGCTGGCTTTCAAATATAAGTCAGACTTTATCAAGGTATTCTATGTCAAATATATTATTTTTCTTTTTAGAGGTGTGCTGATAACTCCGCTTCATCAGCCCGTACCAGACTGTATAATTAACAGTCTTTCCCTAAATTTCATTCTAATCTTCAGTACTACCAGTGCTTTAAGTAGTGGCAGCCCCACAAACCAATTAAAAAAAAATACAAAAATAACAATTTGCTATGTCCGGGTCCGATTTTTGGTCTGGGAGGGGGTTCGAAATGATTCCAGGGGCGTGATTAAGACACAAACAAGGTCAGATGCCGTTTACTATAGTTTTACTATTGTTACCTAAAAATGACCCTAAATGGCGATAGAGAAAAGGCAGAGGTATAGGAAAGGAGGAAAGGAGAAGTAGAATTTCAGAGAGCTGCAAGAAATAGTATATCACCACCACGGTTGGTCCACATGATGGCTCAACAATCCTCTGGAGTCAACGGTGTCCCATTGATTTGTGATTCTCAGGCCTTCACAGTGGTGGGGTATAACAGTAATTTATAGTTCCTGTTGACTCGTAGTTTGACCAATCAATGTGACAGTTACCTGTGCTCATCCAATCATTGTCCAACACAGTTACTGCATGAGCCACCCTTGCCTCTGCTGCACAGGCAGTGCTGGGCCTTGCGAGGCAGGCAAGTTTTTAGGGCAGAGTTTGAAAAGCAAGAACATACATTCTTTGTTATCAGTACACTGGTGACAGAAGTCCTGCAGCAAGGGAGCTTTGAGGTATCTTGTCTTTCTGTCAGGTTCTTACACAATTATCTTAACTATTTGTGGAATCTGTAGCCATCTAAGACCACTTTCAGATGTATTTTCCTGCTCGAACAGAATTGTAGAGTTAAGTGGAAACAGACATTTTAGATTTAGAAGAGAGGCCTGGCTCTGAGATATTTCAGTATGAAATTCATAGCTTCTCCCATTTCGGTCATCTTGGGCTAATATAGCTGAAATGGGTCTCTCTTATACAACTAATATATGATATTTGCTCTATTCAGGATTCCCCTGGACAGACCCAGCAGAATAAATTAATATCAGAGAGGCCCTAAAAACTACTTCTTTGCCTTTGGTAAATTCAATTTATACCAAAGCACACATTCAATTTTTAAAGGCATATTCATCCTCAAAAAATAATTTTAACTTAGTAAGGTATATGTGTCTAGGTATATACCTGCAGTATACAGCTTCACAGCTTTGAATATTGAATAAAGCTCCTGAGATTTCTCAACAGGCATTTCTTCTACTTCCTTGGGTACTCTGAATATATGTATTTGAAATATTTATTTCACCTTAGAAAAAGTTTTAGTAAAAGCTCACAGTCTTATCATTCCCCCACCTCATTATTAGCTGTTGAACAGGCAGTATCTCTAAATCATGCATTTCTCTACAAACACAGTAACATTACTATGTAGCTGTACCAATTGTGGATTGATTAGACTGTATTGATAAGGAGCTTAAGAAACTAAGGCCTTTCAGAAACAATTTAAATAGCAACATTTTAAAACGTTACTATTTCCCAATTATTTTTTTTTTATTTCAGTTTGTGAGGGCGCTGTGAATACCACTGGCATTAAAACTGATTACATAATATTTATTTTATGTAACTGAGTATTAAACAGACTTAGTTTATGCAACTTAGTATTAAACTAAGCATATAAACATAGAAGCCTATTCAACCACAAAATTTTGAGTTCCCCCTGAGAGAAGCATTAGCAAATATCCTACTTTTAAATCTTGACTGGTTAACCAGACAAGATAACTGGCAGCTGCTAAGGATGCTGGACTAGTTAGCCAAAAATACTCAGGGCGTTCCCTTGCACTCTACCAGTCAATATAATTTTGTACTTGTGTGAAACATTAACTTAAAAAATCATTTACTGTTTGCTCTAACTTTCCTAACAAGCGCCTGTAACTGACACAGTACCCGTTGTCTTGCATCATAACGCTTTGTCATTTACATCCACTGTTGGAGATACAGCACTCCCTGTTAAAGCAGAAATAGGTTTGAGGTGACTGCATTTCTGGGAGTCTGCATATCATTAGGTTGCAAAATGAACTTCTGGGGACTGAGGAATTCTTAAGTTCAGTGGAAATTATATCTGAAAGGAATTCAGTGTGTTACGCTGCCGTAGGTTGCCTTGCCCCTTTTGTTAAATGAGCTGTAGTTTGCAGGACAGAGAGAGAAAACTTGGATGGAACAAAGTCTTGGTTTTGCTGGGAAGAATGTGCTTCTCTGATTTTACGGGACACAGGAACTTGATTTGGATCTCAGAATGGGTTAAATATTTGATGAACTACAGAGAAATGCTATCACCCATTCTTTCAGATACTTTTGAAGTTATAACGATGCATTATGACTACAATGGTTAAATTACTTTTCTTTTCCTTTTTTCCACAGAAATTTATAGTGGGTCATTTTGATGATCACATATCTAAGGTAAGATAGCTACTGAAAATTATGGGTTTTATTTTTGTGACTATAGATAGTAGTCAGTGTAGTACAGACTACACAATTACTTAAAACTTTCTCTTTTAATCTAAAGGCAATGTTATTGCAAAGCTCTTTACTGGAGGAAAATAAGTTATTCTTCCCATTAAAATATGTGCTTCAGCAGACTGGATTTTCAATTTGTCCAGGGCCACTGTACATTTTGCTGAGCTAACTTCTACAACAAGGAAAATATTTGATGCTCAAACAGGCTGTCACATGTTTCCATGGAAACCATAACCCTTAAGCTCAAACAATTCGGAGAGAAAGCTAAACATTGTATTCCAGCTGAAGAACAGAGCGGTCAGAATAACTTGGTTTTTTTCAGATGCATACATAAATATACTATTCCCTCTCTATACAGAAATGGGTGTTAGCATGATTAAAATTCTGTATCAGCTGAAAGAAGAAAAATATAGCCTATGGTGCTATAACTCAGAGTCAGATTTCATATCCTTCATATGCAAAATAAGTAATTTAATGGAGTTATGAGTACATCAAACTTAAAGAATCGGATACAGTGTACGTAAAAGGCCTGTATTCAGGAAAAAAATAATAAATCTACAAAGAATATTAAATAAGTATATAAGGACGCGTAGTCAGGGCAGGAGAGGAAAAAGAGAAGTATACCTATCTAGAAGACAGAAATAGGAATTGTGGGGAGAGTGGGAGAGACAGATATAGCCATGAGCAGTCAGGAATTGCTTTCAAAGGGTATTAGATGTTGACATCTATTTTCCTCTGCGAACTAATATAACAACACCCTAGTGAGTTTAGGGAGAAGAAATAGAAATCCCTATGTATGTTACATAAACTTTGTTTGAAATCTATTTCCTCTCTTTTTTTTCTTTTTTTTTTTTTTTTAACAATTCTGTTTTGTGCAGATTATTGTTACATGGGCAATTTCACACATTTACATGAAAACATATTTTTGATCCACAGTGGCCCACTGGCATACTGGGACTTGTTTGAGATTGTATATATGTATTTTCATATGGTCACCTCCTTCTGTAAAATACAGGTCCTTATTTTGGATACCTAGATTTCTGTGGGTATGGTCAAATGGTACAACAAAGCTATTTGAACCAAAAGAATCATTGTTTTCACACCACAGCAATCAAATGTAGGAGAAAAGTCAGAAGATAAAGAAAACTGTAAAAATAAGCATTAGCATTGTTCACAGGGCTGATCTTCTGCTCATTACAAATAGATTTTTCTTTTTCTGCTTCTACCTTTTCAATTGGCTGTTTGAGAAAAAGAAGACATTAGGATTTTTTTTCCACTAAATTTATATCTATCTCTATCTTACTACTGTATGACAAAATATGCGGCTAGATGAAAAACACTGATTATGTTGGGAAAATGGTTTAGAAATGATTTTGGAATCACAGAAGAAAAAATTTTATGGTAGAAATAACCAAGAAGTATTGTAGTCCTCAATGGCAAAAACTCAAAATAAATTTCCTATATCTACCTTAAATTAAAACCAAACCCATGAGATTTCTTAGCTTAGATACCATGTGATATTTTTTTCTTCTAGGTTAAGGTATTACAAATTGAATATTTACTAACATACTGGACAATTACAGATTAAGTTATTCTACATTCTAATAGAATGGCTTAATTTGCTCTTTTTAGAGTGGTGGTGACATATCTCTTGCTCCCTACTCCTCATGAGAAGGGCCAACACATTTATTGCTTTAACTGTTCAGTTTCCATGGTATATGCATTTTCATCTTTGCTATTTTATTAATTTTCTGTAGTGATAGGTTTCTGTAGTTAAATATGCAAGTATTCTTTAATGAAGCTGTTCTGAGAAACCACTTTATCTAGATGTCCAAGGGACAATCTGTTTCCCATCTGACACCTAGGTGACATGTAAGTGGCAGGGACAGAAAAAAAAAAAAAAGAAAAAACCTAAAAAGAAAGAGAGATACTGAATGAGATCTGAGTAGGAGAAATGATTTCTAAGACAGGGAAGAAGATTTCTAGGCCGGGGAAATAAGATATGAGACCTAAATGAAGAGCTGGAGGTCTTGGGAAGATTAGTGAAGGCAACCTGAGTGCTATTTACCTCATAGCAGATGCAACAGTTCCAGCACAAAGAGAGGATCTCTGTACACAGTGTGTTTAATGCTCTTAAAATACTTCCAATAAAAAGCATGAAAATTAAATAGCCAGTACAGGGCCTTTTAGAGTCAATAGCTGTTCTTTGAATATAAACATATTAAAAGAAACATATGTCAAATTAAAGAATATAATTAAGAAAGGTTTAAAAGACAGGAGAATTAACAGACTGTTTTGTCTATGTACCAGTTTGATTTCTGTACTCAGCCAGGGCTCTAAACATTACGCAATCCCTGTAGATATGTAAGAATGGAGTAACTGCAAAGTGTGTGAACAATGTGTTATATCACCCGAATGCAGAGAAATAAACAATGAAAGAAAAAAAACACATGCATACCAGATCTTAGAAAAATATTGTGCAGAATGACTTCATTAGCTAGGAAAATACAAAATGAACAATGTAAAACTAGAAAATACTATAGGCAGGTTTTCTTTGGGAAATTAATGTCTCTGTTACATCTGAAATAGCATGTGAGGAAGATCACAGACTGTCCATCTGAAAACTTTTAAAATAAAAATAGGAGTTCTGTGGGCTGGGTCTTTATTTCGCATTTCCAAGAATTGTGATCTTCAGGAGCATTCCTTCATACCAGTGATATAAGTAAAAAGACATATCTAGCTCTTTCTATAGAAAATTACTTCATTACTACCAATAATTTACACAGAAAGAAAAACAAATGCAAGGTTTAAAAAAACTCTGAGAAAAAGTTTTCTGCTACATCTTCATCACATGTCTTTTTTCAGTCAGTTTACTAAGAAAATGGAAAGGCATAGATATTTTCTGTTTCTGTTTTTAACCCCTCTCTCCCTTGTTGCCATCAGTGAAGAGTTAGTGTAACTGGAGAAGCACATAGAATATTTCATTTGTTCTCATGAACCATTAGCAAAATTTGAGCCTTGTCCCAATTTTTGTACCATTATTTGAGTTGAGAGGAAAAAAATGACTGGACCCCTGTTTGGGTTTTAAAATACCAAATTGAGTTTCTTCAGTTAAGAGTAATCTAGTTGTCAGGTGTCTAATTGAGTCACTATACAAGGACAAATGGGAGGGCATGCCCTCCCAGATTTCATCAATTTCAGTGATGTTAACTTTTTACTCTAGCTCTGGCTCAGCTGAAGACGTCTCTCATCTCCCAGTCTGAGGAAGTGGAGAATGTGTATAATAAAAATCTCAAGTTTATGAGAACTGTTGATAATCACATCTTTCATTCTCTTCTGCTTTGGTGTTTTAATAATATCCAGAATAATGCATTCTCATACCTTTCGATTGAAACATTACAGATAAACCACTATATTTTTGAAGGGACTGACTGTATTTAGAGTATAGAAAAGTAGAAAAAAAAATGGGTTTATCCCCTTTCTTAACTATAAGTGAGAAGAGAAAACAGACAACTTAGAAACTCAAGAGAACTATCACTGTTTCACACTGTTCTGACACATGGATATTTTAAGGCAGATACTTAAAAAACAACATATAAAAACCTTATACACAAGTAATAGCAGAACGATTGTTTTTATTTAAAGGCTAGAGCCTTTAAACATCGTATATAAGAAGGTATTTGTAATGATCTATAGGTTTCAATTATCCCATTTGATTCAATCTCTAAACAAAATGCAGGGGCTTTGCAGATCACGCTAGCTCCAAAAAGAAATTTATTGATAGAGTGGTAACAGTGATTTTGTACAACCCTTTTTTTTTAAGCAGAAGAGGATTAAAACTGTTTTCCTACTCACAGCCTTGTCTTTTGAAGATAAAACCTACACTTTACAGCTGATTTTCTCTACTTCTGAAGCTTTCACACATGTATTTCTCCTCATAAACATGTTCCCCAATGGTCTTCAGCAGTACACAGTGGAAGCTTCACTGGTCCACAGCATTTACAGTATTTAGCAGTTTTGTTTTATTCTTCATTCTTCAGCAATTTATAGTGACCTTAAATGCAAAAGAAAAGGAAGGTCCCATGAGACATGGTGCTGCAATTGCTTGTCTGCTCACTCTGATGAGGCAGAGGACAGGCTCATGGTGTGGGGCTTCAGATGACGAAAGGATCTGTTTCCCACACGTCAGTGGACACAGAGCTCTGGCATTCAGTTGCTCAATACAGTTTGTCCATCCTCCAGGAGAGGAGTTTTTGCCCTCCTGCCAATGTCTGAAATCCAGCAGTAAATTTGTGTCTGTTCAATGATGAATGGAGGTCAAAGTCTCTTTGTTTCTATAAGGTCTAGACTAGCTTATAAATATCAAAATTTACATAAGTGGCAACTGATCTGACATTCTGATGTTTACTTATTTAACTTACTCAAGAGAGGACTCTTTTTTTCATTCTTTTTCTGGATCACTCATAATTTTTGAAACTGACACAATGGGAACAATTTTGTGTGAAGATGTAGGGGAGATTTGTATTGCTACTTATTTGAAGAACCTGCTAGCTAGTTCTAGCCCAGTGAATTTCCATCTATTCAGAGTTAAAATTCAAAATAATACAGTCCATCCTGTCAAAAAATCCTTTCTGTCAAACACTTTAAAACATATCTTTGAGATCAGAGAGCTGTAGAACAGCAGCAGAAAAATAGACCATTTCAATTATGCTCAAACAGTTCAAGTCAGCAGTGAATAATGCAATACCTGAATATTTCTGCCTGTTTGATTACACAGAAAATAACTGTTCAGTATTTCTGATTTGCTTTAATGATACAGCTGAATCATTATTCAAAATTTCCCACCGGTCAACACCACACTTGCTATGTCTGCTGCCTAATCACTTAGCAATGTACAGCACTTAGTAATACAAACAACCCAACTCATGCCATGTTCCTGGCATGAACCATCTTTTCTCTTTTTTCTTTACATTTACATACTCACATAGCATCTGTGCAATGTGCAGAAGGAGTGTGGTGGAGAGGAGCACTCATAGTTAAAGGGAATTTTACAGTTAGGTCTACTGGTACAGTCTTGAAAATTGACTTCCACTGAATTCAGAAATAAAGAAATTAGAGTCTCATAGTGGCAGAGATCCCTCCCAGTCTTTGGAGGTAAGGGTGAACAAGGAGGCAGTGCCACCCTTTGTTTTAAAAAGAAGGCATTTAACGAAGAAAGGTAGAGGTGAAAGACAACTTCAAGGAAACTTAAGAAAGCAGAAAAAGGTAGTATATGGGAGAAGACTGAATAATGCTCTAGGTTCAAGATGCAGACTGAAAGAGATGTAAAGATATCATAAAGTGGAAGTCTCCACTGTCTGAATTTTGTGAACAAGAAAGCAGGATTCAGACAACTTTTGGTTGTTTTGTTGTTGTTGTTGGTTTTGGATTTTTTGTTGTTGTTTTTGTTGTTGGTTTTTTTTTTTTTGAATGAGAATATGAAACCCCAAAGTTGCTAACATAGGGTTTTGCACTCAAAATTTTGGTGTAAGAGCAAGCCTATGTTTTAGGCACAGGTTTCAATGGAGAAACTCTGAATTTGTGTTGTCATTGAAAGATGATGGGAGAAGGTTTGGAAAGACAGCAGAAAATTCATAGTCTGACAAACAAAAAATTATTAAAAAATAAAGTGCAATACAAAATCTGATTACTTTATAGTATTCTGGAGCAAAGCATATGACGATAGCTAGAAATTTCCATAAAGAACCAGAAGCTGGATATGATCACTTATATCTTTACTGCACCAACAGCTACAAAACAGTCACTTTACAGAGCTACTTCGTTAAACTTTTATTCTCTCACAGTGAAAGATGTCAAATATATGAAAGGCTGATTTAAACCAAAGGTTTTTTCACAAAACAGGTAAGAGACACGGGAAACTTCACCCAAACCATAGCTTTCTAGCAGAGGTGGAACTTTAAAAGACTGTAAGGTCACAAACCCCAGTAGCATTGAATAATCACAGTAAAGAACAGATTAGAAATTGGAGTTTTAATAATTTATCAGAATTGTCCATCTATGACAATTCTATGAAATATATCCTCCAAAAAGAGGTTTTTAACAGGACTTGGACAGTCCTTCTGCATGCATAGGAAGCTTATTATTAGTCAGATGAACAGAACATAGCAAAGACATAGAAAAAGAGAACTTGTCTTCTTACTCCTTGTCAGACTGATCTGTAGAGGCAGATATTACTGTGTGTCCAAATTCCACATTTACCATAGGACTAGGGATTTTACTTGAAGGATCTCCTTAAAAGATGAAGTTTTCACTCACTAGAAAGAGGGGAGACTAATCACAATGAGATTTATGGGAAATACCTTTCTGTCTATAATTAAGAAACATTGAATTGCTGAGTAACTCTCTCAGTGATACATTTACCGTGTAAGATGAGAGAAATTGCCAATACTATATAAAGTTATGGGAAACTGTTTCAATAAATGCTGATCCTGTGGAAAAACCTGACCCTATCCAAAACTGTCATCCATGCAAAAATATTGTACAGGGCTTGAAAATGTCACCTGACAAAACGGAAATGTTACTTGTCTAAGGTCGCCATTGTGCAATGCTATGTGTTTTATTTAGGATATGCTCCTTTTAGCTTCAAATCATTCCAAAAATCACACACATCCCAAATAGTTATCTTGAGCTACTACTTTCTAATGTAGCCTAGCACTGATAGTGCCTAGACTTATGAAATCGTTTGTACAAGACTTGATAGCTGGCAGCCTGACCTTAAAGGACAGAGAATTCTCTCATGGCCAGATATACTGCAGACAGCCACCTTAACACAACTGCTTGTCATGCTTAATCTTTGCCTAACAGCCTTGTGATTAGAGCATTTATCTTGGAAATAGAAGACTGGAGTTCCAGACACACCTTAGCATTAAAAAATTTCAGTGCACATACCAATTCATTCCTAACTGAGGCTATAGGGCATTCTGAAAGACTATGTCTACACATACACAAATGAAACAGACCTAAGATTTTAAATGAGCTGTGAAAAAGAGTAACATGCATTTCCAAAAAAGTCGAGGTTCTGTAAACAAAATAAGATATTTAAACATGTTCTTTTGAAACCTTTTGGGAAGGAAAGAAGATACCTGTGTAACCAGTTCAGATAACTCTGATGTCTTCAGAGGCATCCACTTCTTAACATGAGAAGTAAAGCAGTTAATTTAGGAAGATAAGCAATTATTTCAGGAGTGTTGGAATGCCCCTGTAATAATGTTGCTTTTAAAATTTAGATGAAGCTGTCCCTGTGTTGAACAAGCTGATTAGAATTTTCTAGCTTTAGAAGTGATAGCTCAGATTTTTATTACACTGAAATCATGTCATATATTCCCTCCCACAACGTCCACCTTAAGGGTGAGAAGGACTTTTTTGTTTGTTTTATGTTTTACTCATACTGTACTGTTAGAAGACTTCTACTGGTGAATCGACAGTTAAAAACTTTTATTAATTTTTAATTTTACTTTGTTACGGAGCAGTGCTTAACTGTGTGGGCATTCTCCAACATAATTGGGATTCTGAATAAACCTAAAGAGAAACCTTTCAGGTCAGGACTGTAGGGGGAAGAAGTTTAGAGCTATAATCAGGGAGGGAAAAAAAAAATCTTGTTCCCAAGGAAACAACTGTATTCTTAGAATCTGAGTATACATCCTGCCACACATATCCAGCTTCCATTGTCAATTTCTTCTCCCAGATGGAACATTCAAAAAAACACACATTGTCTGGTAATTCAGAGTAGCAATATGTTAGCTCTGAAATTATTTCTGTAGTTAAAGAAAAAGCACTTCACCAGTTTTGACTGATTTTCTAGCAGGTATTGAACAGAAATATATTATTAAATTAATAGCATGAGTGAAGCTATAAACATCTGAGCATAGGTAAGACTCAAAAAAAATGTATGAAGACTCAAAGTTTACAAGGCAGTCCCAAAGAGCCAGCAAATCCCTGGTGAAGTGAAAAAAGTCTGAACAAGTACATGAGCCTATGGGAATTCTTTATCGACTTAAGGTATCGCATTAAAGCTACATGAGGGTTTATTAGGGCCGTAATAAATACCACTTTGTCTTGTTACTTTAAAGACATTTTCATTTTGCTCTAAGTACACCACAGGAGACCAAATTCAATATTTATTGTAACTGTCACAAATAATTTATGAAACAACAGTTCCTAAGGATTTGTGTAATGTTTAGTGACAACTCTAGGTTGTAATCAAGGTCAATTGTCTACCTTTCTTGTTCTGTTTTGTCATTCACTATTTGGACATTCTTTTTCCCTTCAATGACATTCAAATTAGCCTATAATTAGAAGTGCTAGGAACATTCACTATTCAGTTGGCTTTATGCACAACACTAGGAAAGTTGAGAGACAATTAGGCAGCTTCTTGTAGCAACAAGTGAAAACAGCTTTTATTATATTTATGTAGAGATAAGAAACAACTGAAAATAATTATATTTGCACTTGGATACAGAAGAAAATAAATTTAAGGTACAATTGGTCAATACTAACTGAGAAAAATCTTTCTAACTGTGATTTTCTAGCAAGAAGTATACTTGATCTTAATTAACCTGAAGAAATGAAATTAAGCCTTGTTTGCTTATTTCCTGCATTTACTTAGCCATCAAGTATTTACACTGATTTCTGTATCTGTTTTTTTGAGCACCTTAGGATCACTCCAACTTCTACTTAATTTATGTACAATTTCACATCATAGATATTAACAGTGATTGTCACCATGAGCGGTGCTCACAATCCAATTGTTCTTCAACTTATGTGGACTAACAAAGCATCAACCTTCAAGATTTCTTGAATTCTTCTTATCAGATAGGTATCCAGGAAACATCATTGTTGGCAGACTTGAGCAGAAATATTTGCTGTGGATTTCTGATACATCAATGCTTTGCAGATGCTTTGGGGTTAAAGGCTTACATAAGCACAGTTTCAGGTAAACCTTTAGTTGGTACCAGGGAGGAAATCAAGTTGGGGGAGTAGAACCAAAGGGAAAAGAAAGAAAAAAAGATCATGTAGTTCCAATGCTCCAGCCACAGGCAGGGACACCTTCCACTAGACCAGGTTGCTCAAGACCACTAGACCACGTTAAACTCGTCTTGTCTGTGTTCAAGACAGATACCTTTTCTAGAAAATTGTATGTCTTGTTCATTCATAAATTTACACAAATGGGTCGGGATGAACTTGTGTTTTGACTCTCCTTTCTATGAAAATAATGCAGAAAAATGCTGGTAATTTGTTTTTACGTTTTTGTTTTTACTTTTTCCAATTTGCCTTTGCACTGACTTTAATTATCCCAACATAAAGAAGTTCAAAAGGGCCCTGATGTCCTTTGGAAAGGAAAAATACACAAAGGATCAAGCCTTACAAACTGTCCCAGATGACTATTCCCCTCTGAAGCATGAATACAGTTATAGTTGTTAATGTTGGTGAAAAAAGACTGTTGTTTAGGTCTAGAAGACAGGGATTCATCTTTTTTTTTAACTAAGTGCCACGTGTACCACACAGTAATGGTGAATACAAATCATAAACGAAGGGGCTTTTGCTTTATACCATGCACCAATGAGTTTCTCCCGCCCAGCAAGAATTAACTGTGTTTTTTTTTCTTTAAAATGTTTTCTGTAATTCAAGTTATAATTATTTTTAGGGAGGTGTTAAACTCTGTGCTAGAGTGTGTTCATAATAACACAGTGCCCTTCTCTTCTATTAGTCCATGGGATAAGGATGGATCTTTATGTCATAAAGTTCTGTCTTCTTTTATGTTTACTCTGGGCACAGAAGGTGCCTAAGAGTTGTAGGGAAAAGCAGTATACGATTATGTAGTTGAAGCCAATTCCATAATTATTCTCCTTACTCTCACCATACTATGTAGCACTGGTAAACTTCTGGGCCTCAGTGTGCTAGGATTCCTGCAACGGCTGCTGTTTTTCACAGGAAATACAAGTGGTGATAAAGAAATACTAATTCTCATAAGATTATATTTTACCAGAGAATACACTGTGTTTTGCATTACAAGAAAAATAATTGTCTCTAAGACACTCTTTTGTGTGAAGCAGAGTTCTGCTTCAAGCAGAAGGGCGAAAACATTTATCATAATCAAAAGTATTAAGCAACAGAAATGCAGAGGGTTGTTGTTCTTTTCTTCACAACAAAGAAAATTATTTTTCAGGCAACCCTGTCTCATTGAGGCAGTTGTTAAGCCTAGAGGATTCTAGGTCCTCCATCCTATGTTCCTTCTACAAAACCAACTGAACTAATAGCTTAACCATCCCAGTCGTGAACTTATTTTTAAACGCAAATAGATAGCAATAATTGTCATGTGTGGAAATTTGTCATGGGATTTCCATAGAAAAGATCCATTCCAAGTATATTTGCAAAGGAAGATTTTACATAAGACGATGGTACAAATTCATATACCTAGCATTTGAGGTACGCTACCTTGGCCCGCTATCTTGAACACTAGATTTTTCAACTATTGCTATTTTGATTGTTATATGAAACTTTAGATTCTTTTACCATTCCTGTTCTTTAAATATTCTCATGATATCTTTATCTTTTATAATCATAATACAGTTTTGTTTTCAATATACTTTACATGCATATATATATTTATAGATGTATATTTATAAAGAGTTGATGCTTTATCTCTGGGATAATTATGTTGTATTTTCCAGATAATAATATTTGGTCAGTTTATTTTCTTAATGTTCACTGAGCCTTGAATTTTTACATTAATAGTACAGTATTTTTTCAAAGCACATTCACATGATATTTTCAAATAATTAGGAAAATCCAACACAAAAAAAAAGGAAGATAGGTTTCATTAAGTCATTTTAACAAAGTAATCATTTTAAGCACTGATACCACTCCGTGTATGATCAACACTCAATTTAGTATTCTTTGTGACAGTATAAATGTATCTTTTTCCTGCAGGTAAGTTTTATACAATATTTTACTAAAGCACATAGCTTCATGGATAAAATTTGACTTTTTACTTCAAAAGGGTGAAGTATTTTTAGAAAGAAGGACATATGGACCTTTGCTTTTCTAGAAAATTAGTGTTAGTTGATACGCTATGACAAATTATTGACTGGCACTCTTCATGTTTAAAGTCTTTATATATATATTTGTTTCAACACTATGTTGTCAAAAGCATCTAATTATTCTGGCTGACACAAATAATGCTAGATAGGAAGTATAACAATAATTTCTGCTTTTACTGTATTTTTCCATTGTAATTTTTATATGTAAATATGTAATGCTTATTTGCAAAAAGGAGACCAGTATAATAAACAGACTGAGTTTCAACCAAAAGTTGAACTATTCTAAGTTAATACTCTTATTTACAATTCATTAATTGTTTTTGAACAGATTATGCCATTCACCAGTTTTTTCTACTCAAACATTCCTCTGAGCTTTTCTATGAACTTATTCATTGTAATAATTACATGACTTCAAACTCATTGCAGGAAAAAGGCAATCTGTTGCTTGCTGCCAACACTTACAACTCATGTACTCGGGTTATCTAAATCATATTATCTGTTGGTTGACAGGATGACCTTAGTTACATATAATTTTACTGCTGAAATATAATGTAATCAACTAACCTTGTTTCATGAAAAGATTTAAAAGTACTATTAGCCTAAAACTCATTTTCTGTGATCATTTGAAACAAGACTTAGATCTCATAAATTATTGATGGGAAAGAATAACTGATGACATAAAAGGACACCTAGGTCATTGAAATGTTTGTGAGGAAGTTTTTACTCCTCTATGTGTGGGAGCACTCAGTCAAACCAGTTTCAGAGCACAATAGGTGAGATGCAGTGAGTTGTCATCTGACTCAGCTTCATCTTTGCCTTGCCTCCTCTATTCAGAGATAACTTGGGGGGAGCTGCAAAATGGCTCAGCCCGGGGTTGTCTCGAGACTGCATCACAATAAGAACTGAAACCGAGTGGAGCCTTAGTTCCCTTAACAAACAAAATGCCCTGAGTCCCATCCCACCACTATTCCCATGACTTTGAGTGCTAGACATCACAAAATTGGCAACAGAGACTTAGCTATCACACCACCAGCGGTAAATATCCCAGATAGTGTAATCCACTCAGGCATAATCCTGCACCCCCACGGAATCAGGAAATATAAACAGCAAGGTTTGGGGAGAAAAATGGGGAATCTTCCAACGATACAGCTGGCCTGTAGGATATTTGTCCCCCCTTTGTCCAGGACGTTGTACAGGGTAACTTCCAGGGACTGAGGGACCTTACCTTAGAGAGAGGGTAAGTGACTAAGAAATGTACGTATGGTATATGGCATGCTATTAAGATTGTGATTGGTGCACTCTTTTAAGGTATTCATATCTAGCGCAGTTGTGGTTTGTGTTGTTACTTGTTGGGATCATTTGTAGGTTGCAATAGTGTATTCTGCGAATTGCTTTTAAACTGCAATAGTGTAATTGCCATTGTACACATAGAACTTGCGACATATTGGACCTGTGAGTGAAGTCCAAATAAATTGTGAATTTGAAACTCTCAGTGAAGTTCTTTTTCCCATTTTGTCACACTCTGATAATTTTAAGGGAAAGGAAACTCAAAAATATACAGAGACATTTGAAAAAAAAAAAATAAAGTAAAGAAGGGCTATTCTACTCCCCAGTGAAATTATTTAAATTCTATTTTAGATCCACTTGCTTTTTCTGAAAGAGATTTTAGTTTTTCAACAATTAGAAGTTATTTATATTAGGGCTATGTAATTCAACAGAGTAACAAAATATTACGAAGTCAAAATTTGTATCATGTGGCAACATCTTCCCCATCCTATGATAATAGTCCCTCAACCAACCTTCTTACTTAAACCCCTCAAAGCAGTATTTATTTTTCTTGTCCTCCACCTCTGTATAGCAATGTTTCTCTTGCCACTTGCAAAATTCTCTGCCTCATGCTTTCCTTTCTTAAAAAAAGAAACCAGTAATTAACACATCCAGTAAATGGCACATACGCACTTTTCTTCCAATGCTCTGTGAAAGAAAAGTAGGGTGACTTACTGTTTCTCCTGTGAGGAACTGAGAAGCAGGCTTAATCTACCAGCTGTAGCACGTTAGTTGGCACAATTTGGAAGGGCTGACTGACGCAATGAAGTTCATCCCTAACCAACAGCCTCTTTGCTCAGCCAGTTGAGAAGCATGCACTGCTTCTCTGTCCTTTGGGAAATCAGATGGTACCCTATATTTCAGCTGATAGCTTAAAGAAAATGGTTTTAGTAAGTATGGTTTGTTAGCACACCCTAGAGAATGCAAGAGAGAAATAAAACAATTTAACAGTTTTAGTATTGCCTCCTAACTGTGTACCTATTTTCAGATATGACAGCTGGGAATTATCCACTTTCCATAAATTCTCACAATATTCAAAGAAAGAAACTTGAAACTCCTCGGATCAGCATCCTTCTTCATCCAGAGATGGTAGCTTTGGGATTAATAGCCCTTGATAGATTTTTCTTCCGTGATTTTTTTCTGATTCCTTTTAAAGTGCTGATAAACTTTGAAGATTCACAGACTTCTGTAGCATAATTCCCAGTACACAAAGAAATACTCCATTTTACTTTCTTTGAACTTGTCACCTCCTAGTGTTATTTGATTGCTCACTAATCGTTCTGTGTTTCCATGCCGCACAATATTTTATATATATCAGCAACAATCTCTCTCCTTATGTTACTTTGCAATGCTGAGGAGCCATAGTTTACTTAGCTGTTTCTGAGAAGCAGCTATATATTTGATCATCCTGACTGTCCTCTTATTTTTCTAATTTGATTATATTATTTCTGATTAAGGGTAACATATGAGTAGACAGTATGCAAGAAGTGGACTCCTGCTGATTTACATAATATTCTAGTGGTCTTCACAATTTCATTATATAGAATTAAAATGGCTTGCACAATGAGCTCCATAATTTCTGAAAGAATACTTCTTGTATAGACAATAAACTATGTAGAAACTGGGTAAAAGCTTATGAAATAAAAATGACAATTTGAATGGAGCCTGAATATACTAATAACATGTAAATAAAAAAATCTGCATGCTATACAAATGACATAAATCCTAAAAGAAGAGAGGAAAGGTTAATGTATTTTTTTTTGACAAATTTCAGTATACATGTAAAGAATTCACACATAAAGACTAATAAATAAACCTATCTAGCCTTTTAAAATACAAGGTTAGATTGACATTGCATGATACTTTATTTAATGATGAATAAATGGGTACAGCAACTACTTATAGACACTTGAAAAGATTAAAATGAGAATGAAGCATGACTTTGCTTTGTAGAAAGAGAAATTTTTGCTTCATAGTTTATTTGACAAATTATAGCCTCTGCTGCATTGTTGCTTTATTGCTTCCACAGTTCATCCAAGACTGAAATTACTATATGACCCCCTGTGATACCTATAGAGGGAGCCAAGTACAAGGTACCTCCTAGTGTGTCTTGACTCTGACCCTTACATCTAGCACTCACAGTATCATAGACTGTGTTTGTTATCCAGCCATTTCATCAACAAAGCAGCCAAGGAGTTCAATTCCATCTATTGACCTACTCCCTCCATATAGGGTTCAGGCTGAGACTTCCTCGCTTCTTCTCTTAAAGTATCTGCTTTTCTTCTCCTCCTTTCAGGCTCCAAATTCTAAATATATGTTTTGTTCCCCTAAACCACATATGGAAAAAATAGAGAAACTCCTTCCTTCTCTCTTCATGTGACAGACTTTTAGCTATGCCTGCTTCTTATGACATACAGTGTCAGGAGGGGAATAGTAATCCTGGGAAGAAATGAAGTTTGGCACAAAATAGATCTTTAAGCAACAAGTAGCAGCAGCATCTGTAAACTTAGTCTTACAGATTATTTCATAGAGTGTTTTTTGTGGGACAATGTGGCCTAATTTTTCAAAATTAAGAGAGGAAATTAATATTGGGGACCATTTACATTGGGAGTTAAAGGAGAAAATAAAAACTTGTACAGAGAAAGGCAGCATAAAACCTAAAGGGATGTTCCTCTGGACAAACTCATTAGCCAGAGAAAATAATTCAAATTCAGTGTGTAATTAATTTTCTGCTCCTCTCCTCTGTGATCCCAGAACTGAGAAAAATACGTAAAAGCAAGGGACCATGAAGGGCTCTGTACGGATGAGATATAGATCAGTGCATCCTTAGTTTAGAAAATTAGAGCTATTTCTTGTTTATCTGTTGCTAAATCTAAGGCCAAGTCTGTGCAGCAGCTGACCTTGGTGTAAATTTCTAGGCTATTTAAAGCTTAAATTCTATCAGTACAAAGTGAAATGTAGTTTGGGGATTCAGTTTAAGCAGGGAAAAATATGTTTTGTTCCTTCCC
This sequence comes from Arenaria interpres, assembly GCA_013399435.1. Lineage (NCBI taxonomy): Eukaryota > Metazoa > Chordata > Aves > Charadriiformes > Scolopacidae > Arenaria > Arenaria interpres. The sequence goes on from VXAK01021905.1 coordinate 23,362, forward strand.
ATTCATGCCTGTGCTTTTCTAAACTTTCATCAGGGATGCTAATTTGTGTTAATTGATGCAGTCTTTCCTGTTCATAACATTCATTGTGAATCTCCTTGTCAATCAAAAAGATCATAATAAACCATAATGGAAACTTTACTAAGAATAACCTGCCACTGCTGCAGTTAATATCAGTAGCATTTTCCTATCATATATGTTTCCTCATGTGCTTCCTCAAAAAAATTGCCAAGAGCATCAACATCAAGAGGTATTTCACAATTTCAGAGAGAAAAAGAAGCAGCATATTGTTCATATTGTTAGTGTATTGAACAACGTACTGAAATGGCATAAAAAGCAAACCAAACACAAGAGATGGTCTGTAAACTTGTGCCACTTTATATATAGAAATAGAGTAACTGAAACTTTTCAAGTGATTCACTTAAACCTTAGTTCACAGCTCAGGTAGAAGTTAAGAGGGCTGACAGAGTTTCACAGCTTTTCATGGTTGCTTTTTCCCCTCTTTCGTGTGTATTTTAGTGCTGTGTACAAAACAGAACACATTTCGCTCACTTTCTGGCAACCTATCTGCTATGAAATGGCAATTTCAAGAAGACTATTATTTTCCAGGAAAGTTTTTAATGAACTCATGGCCTGTGTATCCTCTGTTTAAATGGTATTGACATAGATGCTAGTGCGATATTGAAAAGCAGTTTTACAATTCCTGTCTTCACTGCATGGGTGAAAAGTACTGCTCTGTATCCCCCTGGGTATGTCATCAAATCTTTGATCCAGTTCTGGCATGTGGTGAGTTGAAACAAAAGAAATATTCAGCTTATGGAAAATGTCTTCCCCTTTTCCTAAATCTCCACAGACATACCAGTCCACCTCCTGAAAACTGCTATTACAAAGATAGCTCTTGATCACAGGTCCAGACTTATAATCCTGCTCCAACATCTATAGCATGGCTATACCATTTAGTAGATATGCTTGGCCTGACTAATCCAAGTTTTTAGTTGAAAATCATACTCTTTCCCTGAAGTACAAATGCTGTCATTCAAAAAAAATCCCTTCCAGTGTTTGCCTGTAAAAAGAGTAGTATTTCCCACTTAAATTACCCCAGGTCTTAGGCCAGGAATTTAGGAATGCCATTACATCTTCCAGGACTCACACTCAAAAGGAAATTGTAATGTGTCTTGGAGAGACCTAAAACATAATTCTTCACTGAGCACCAGTATCTTTAAAACATGCTAGTCTTTCCAGAGCCAGAGGTTAAGGTTACGAGATGGTATGTAACCCATCACCTCTCCTAAACTCTATAGAGAAACTGAGAGGTCATTATTGAAGAATGCAGGTCAGTAATAGAACAAAATGCTGTATTCCAGCCATTGAACTATACCCCCTCTAAAAAACATGCAAACAAACTGTAAAAAAAATTTAAAAATCCAACAGAGTTGAAGCATGACAGGCTGACTTTTTAGCTACCAAAGCTACAAGGGCCTGTAAGTCCTTTGGTAGTTTTTGGCCTTGACCTGTATAAATACTGGACTCAAGAAGTGCTTCACATAACAGCATGACAACATCAGATGATACAAACTAATGATCTGACAACATTAATCAGGGTGGGTTTTTTTGTCATTAAAGTTATACATCCAGACATAACAGTTCTGTTCAGAAAATGATTGAGGGTGCACACACACCCAAGCCCTCTTGGAACAGCTGTTACCGCAGGAGAAAAGATTTTGAACTCTCCAACCCTGATTAGTTTACAAGGTTAGAGGAGGAGCATGTGAAACAGTAGGGAGCATGAGAGAAGAACAGAGGACTGGATGAGGTCAAAGAAGCTGCCAGATCTTTGCCCTCACTGTTGGAAACTTTCTCAGCTGCTAGGAGCAAGTAAAATAACTAATCAGCTGTCACAAGTCCCAGAGCAGCCTGTGGGGCTGCCGTCTGTGCAAAAAAGATGATGGCTTGAGCACCCTCTCATTAACCATCAAAAAGGTGTGAAGTAGAAGTGGCTGAAAGTCCTATAAGTCCTTTTCGGTCTACTGAAACAGCTTTCTGTTAAAAGCTCCTGATCTGAAAATATTCTGTGTTTCAGAGGAACATAAATATTTGACAAAAAAATGACATAGATTAAGAGGAATGTGCCATCAGTGCTGATCCCTGTTTTCCTGCCTTGAGCTTTGGGCAGTAGTGGGAGGCAAGTGTTCAACAGCTCTCTAATTGCACTGTTCTGTGTGAGGAACAACTCCCAGTGAAGTATGTTGAACTGTCAATGCAATTACTCGTCTATAAGTCACAAAAGCACCTTTCATAAGATCCCAGTCTTATCTGAAGTGCCTGAAACACTGGGGATACTGCTATAAGGTTGGACTAGATGATCTCAGAAGTCCCTTCCAACCATGGTGATTCTGTGATTCTGTGATTAATGAGAAAAACAGTAACTATGGTCTGTCTAAGCAAACAGCTTATGCATAATTGTTTACTTAGGGCAAAATAAGTAAAATTACGAGAGGAAAATTAGAAATAACATGGTTAAATAGAAAACCACTATAAAAAGGATAGACTAGACTAGACTAGATTAGAATAAAATAAAAAATCAAGGTTTGCAAGCTATCATTTAAATGTACTTGCCTTTTCAAGTGGCCAGGAGACTGGGATGTCTCGAGACATCCTGTGGAATGTGTTGGGGTGCTCCATTTTATGATTCTTGCTTACTGATGTCAGCAGCTGTGAATGAAGGTCACTGAAGTCCTCTGTAAATTTTTTAACTGAACTAGTTGTATGTAAGACTTCAGATAGCTAGAGGATGTACTAAATTGGAATTTACATTCACCATAAGAATCTACCAGTCAATCCATACTTCCACTTGGTAGTCTTCTTGGTAGTGGCAGTTTTTAACTCTGTTTGGGAAGTGCACGGATTTTGAGTGGGCACTGTCCAAAAGTAGAGCCAACTATAGCTGGCCATCAGATACTGAAGATGCACTGAATTCTAAGGGCTGGAGAGCCTAATGTGAGAATCTGTGAGTGGAGAAACAACAAAGTGAGTACAGTTGTTCAGTTGGATAGAGCAGCCCTATATGTATGCAGGTCATACCACATTACAGACCTTTTGACAAGCATACACCAAGCCACTGAGGTACTTTATCCTTATACCATCTATTAGGAATGCTTTGCAAGCAAAAAAAGTTTTCTGTGTTCTCTGGGTTGACAGCGCCTCTCAAGTGGTGTAGGACTACAACACGATGACAATTAGCAAACATAAATTCTTGACACTGAAGACTAAATTTTGCATTTTCGTATAGAATATGCCAAAAATAAATTAAGTCTGTGGGCTGATTGTTGCTCATTAGTCCAGGAATATGGGTAAGTATTTTAAGGTCACATCTATACACTAAGAAAAGTCAGAAAAGGAGAAGAGAAAAGAAGCAAAAATGCTGCATGTTTCGAAATGGAGTAATATATTCAGGGGCAAAACTAAGTTTACTGACAGCTGATGCTCTACAAAGCCTCGTAAATCATATCAGGACAAAGAAAAAGTCGTCATGTCCAAGTAAAATACAAACGAGGTATCATGAGCTCTTGCACAAGACAGTAAAAAAAGTTGAATTTGGAGGACTCATCAGCTCACTTCAAAGTCAGTATCAAATAGTTAAACTAAGATCTCGTTCAGAGAAATTGCACATATAGTTGTAGAAACATGCCAGTCCTTGATCCATCCTTTAGAATAAAGCATCACAAATACAGAAATTATTTTGCCATTTTTGCATGTCCAGAGAGAAATTTATTAAGGACAATGTGACAAATTTCTTGCTGATCTTGAATATGATCAACTCAATACACGCACAGGCAGTAACAAGAAATATAACCAATAATCCACAGTCTGGTGGAACTTTAATATTACATATGGGTATATATACTGCCAGACATAGTAAGAGAAAGGAAGTAGTATCCAGTTCTTTGCCATTGGTACAATTAAAAACTAGTAAGCAGATGAGCAGTGGAGTCTGCAGTAAGCAGACAAACAGAGAACCAAACTGGCATTGTTCAAGGGTCCCAGCTCTACATAAAAAGCTGATTAGACAATACCTTGAAGTGATTCAGGAAAGTTCGAAGGGGAAGTTCCACACAAGCTTGACAGCATGATGAATGGATATGTAGTCTTCTGGGACAGACTCAGAGTTTTACCCAGATATAAAGGATTTACCTAAAGTGAATTTGCCCTCTCTGTGGATTAACAGAGAAGGAAGTGAAATTTAGATTTCTCTGATTCATAGAGAATTTAGCAGATTATGAGGACAGCAATTCATTGCTACATTATTCTGGTTAAGAAAGAACAATATGGAGAAATGAGAGTTTATGAGAAGCAATTTGAACACAAATTTTCAAAACACTGTAAGGCAAATTAAAAGTTTAATAATATATCTACATTTTTGCACAAGGTGAGAAAAGAAAGGATTTCAGAGCAACAGTGAAATCTGTGGAATTTAATGTGTATTCCTGTAACATTTGAAGACCTGAAAGAATAACATCAGAAGAAATATGATTAGTCACTAAAGAAAGTGATGATGTTACTCAAGCAGCAAATATCAAAATCATTCCAGATCCAATCTTATTCATAATGAAAGAAAAATATGTAGGATATATATTAATTTCATGGATTCAAGCCAGATAACAGAAAACTGAAATCTCTGACATCAATGTAACCTCCACAGGACAAGAAGCATTACAGAAGGTTCAGATTAAAGATTAAGATTAAATTTTGTGCACAACACATGTTTTTTGAAACATCTTTGACTGATCCATTGAGAGAACTGCTACATAAGAACATTCCTTGGCGATGTTCATTACATGACAATGAAGCACTACTCTGTAAGGCATCAGCGCTTAGACTCTGACACCAACATGCCAGTCACCTTTTGAGTATATGCATCCAGGGAAATTTCTAAAGATTGTCTGTAAGACAGAAGTCATCTCAAACACTATATGAATGAATTATGCTCAAACAGAACTACTTATTATGTTGTCTGTCAGAAAAGGTGTAGAGAGGGCTGTAGTATGGTCCCATCACAATCTATAGAAAAAACATCTAAAAATCTCATGTAAGCATCATATTTTGATTTAGCCATGAAAATGTTTGCAAATGTGTGTTATCACCAATATCAAAATGTGGTTTTTAGATGCTACATAGAAGTGCAGTGAAAAACATCTCAAAAACAGGGGATGAAATTTTATGTCTAATGATCTAATGATCTAACTCTGCACCCAATATAATTTTATGAAACATAGAAAGAGAGAACTTAATTTCAGCTTCACATAAAGGTTTTTTATGAGGATTGCCTTCACAGAATATGATGAGCCATGGAACATAGTGAGCTACAGAAGATGAGATGATATGATATTCTGTATTTGACAGGTTTGTGGATGGTAAATGACAGAAAAATTATTCTCAGAGTATAGCAAAAAACAGCACCAATATAAAATTGAAGTGATTGCTTGCCTCATAGTGAATGTGTTCAGAAGGCAAGAACTTGAGTGGTACGCAAAGTAGTAACTAGGTATGAGACTACAAAGATCAAAAAACCAAAAGCAAATGTAATCATATTGCAAGGCTGATGAAGTGTATTGCAAATGTAATCATATTGCAAAGCTGCTGACATTTTGGCAACCACTTATGTGGTTATTTTTTCCAAAACTCGTTGCATCTACAAGACAACTCAGCATAATTGGCCATCCTGAAATAAAGGCTGCTTTTACAAGATTAGGTCTTTAAACAGCCATTAGACACATAAGAAGGCTCTGCTACCACTTACCAAATTTGCAAGTTGGAGCCATTAGAAATGGTGGTGATGTTGCTACTCCCTCTGTAAAGAGATCTATGGTGTGTTGATGACAAGTGTCACCTTAAACACCTTTCTCCCTCTACTCAGCCCTGGTGAGGCCTCATCTGGAGTACTGTGTCCAGTTCTGGGCTCCCCAGTTCAAGGACAGGCAACTGCTGGAGTGGGTACAGCAGAGAACTACAAAGATGATTAGGGGCCTGAAGCATCTCTCTTACGAGGAGAGGCTGAGGGACTTGGGTCTTTTTAGTATAGAGAAGAGAAGGCTGAGGGGGGATCTGATCAATGCTTATAAATACTTAAAGGGTGGATGTCAGGAAGATGGGCCCAGTCTTTTTTCGGTGGTGCCCAGGGATGGACAAGAAGAAATGGGCACAAACTTGAATATAAGAAGTTCCACCTAAACATGAGAAGGAACTTCTTTACTTGGAGGGTGGCAGAGCACAGGAATAGGCTGCCCAGGGAGGTGACGGAGCCTCCTTCTCTGGAGACATTCAAAACCTGCCTGGACATGTTCCTGTGCAACCTGCTCTAGGTGGACCTGCTTTGGCAGGGGAGTTAAATTAGGTGATCTCCAGAGGTCCCTTCCAACCCCATATCATTCTGTGATTCTGTGAAATCAAGGTATAGTCAGTATATACTTATACAAGTATATACAGTATATACTTATACAAGGTATTGTCCATGATATGAAATGAATTTATTTTTAATGGGTAAATCAGTCCTTTTTTTTGAATCTGTGCATTTTTTTTTCAGTTTAGAAATACATCCTTTCACTACAGCCCAAAGAGAATATAAGCTTGCATTTAGTTGGCAAAGACCTGCAGAAACAAAGGCAAGAGAAACTTACTAAGAATTAGAATAAAAACAAATACAAAAGCCAGAGTGACTAGGAGAGCCATAACAGCTATAGTAAGGAAATGGGTCAGGAAAGAAACTGACTGAAGACAATTCTTCTCAATTTTGTAATGCATGAGATTATGACAGGGATATTGTTATGGTCCCATATTCTGTATCATAACAAAAGCAAAGCAAACACCTGGGAGCTGATATAGGACTTACATTCCCAAATAATGCTGAAAAAGGAGCATACAGGAACTGTTTAGAGATGCAATTGCACAGAGGTTTATTTTATCCTTGCTTCCACATGATAAAAGAATTCAATCAGGGAATTAGCTTTGTTTCATGTAAAAACAAATCATGCTAAAGCTTTGTTTCAATATGTGGTATCAAGAGAATGAATGATGCAGCACAGAAATAACTGGGTCAGGACCTAGATGTTCATGTCAATTAAATGCATATATTGAATATCTCAGCAGTTTACTTGTAGTATCTAATGATGAAATAGTTTTCACTGACAAGCTGGTTTTCTGCCAGATTTTGGGGGCCCCAACTATCCATGGTTTATGCAGTTCAGTTCACCCTAGCTCTCCCTTGACAAGCAGCACAAGTAATGACAAAACCATTTTTAACTAGGCTAGCAACAACTTTTTGTCTCCATATGTATAGCATTTTCCCTCTTGCATGTACTGTTTTTGAATGTAACAGATTGAAAACATCTTTTGCATGGACTTTGTGCTTGACTACAGAAAGGAAAATCTATGTGTTTACTTTTGTAAGGAGGAAGCCTCATATCTGTTTGAAAACTACCTCTGTTAATCGTTCATTGGCTGTCAGAACATTCCTTGAATTTGAATTATAAAATCTTTGTGTTGTACAATAATTTATGTTGGAAGGGACCTCTCAAAGTCACCTATTACAATCTTCTGCTCAAAGCATGTTCAGTTCCACAAGGGAGCTCAGGTTCTTGTTCAGCCTAGGTTTAAAGCACCCGAAACAGGAAATCTGCAGCTTCTCGACTCAAACTTTCCATTTCGTGATTTTTTTTTCAATATTTATTTGAGATTTCCCTTGTTGCAATTTTTTTTCATTGCCTCTTCTTGTATTACTCTGCTTCTCCTAGAAAAGTCTAGATCCATCTTCTCTAGAACATTACTTTAGATAGTTTAAGTCAGCAGTAACATCTACCTTAAGCTTTCTCTTTCTTAGGCTGAGCAAAATCCAGCTCCAGCTTCTGACAATATTGGTAGACCTCCACTGGATTCACTACAGTACGTCTATGTCTTTCATGTACTTGGCAGTATGTGAGTGAATTTGAGCCTGGGAAGAAGGTGGAGTAGGGGGAAGATGTTTTTAGTTTTGTTCTTATTTACTGCTATCCTACTCTTTTATTAATTGACAATAAATTAATTTGCCCAAGTCAAGTTGTTTTTTCCAGTGAAGGTAATTGCTGAATGATCCTTATCTTGCTGTCCTTATCTTCACCGAGGAGCTTTTCCATCTTATTCTCTCTTCCTGTCCAGTTGAAGAAGGGGGAGTGAGAGAGCTGCTTGGTGGGCACCTGGTGACAAGCAAAGGTGAAGCCATCACAGTGTGTGTGAAGGTTAATAGGAAGTTTGGTGAGACGTTGGCTTCTTCGACTATGAGGTATGATGGCAAAAAAGGTTCAATTCATGAAGGATTCCCTATGGCAGTATTGCCACAAAGAAGCATCATACAGATGAAACTTTTGTTACTCGCAAGCGTTTGTTCTTTTCTGTGCTTTTCAGTATATAACAGCAACACAAATAAAGTCTGAAGGCAGAGCAATATCATATAAAATCCCCAAATGAGGAATCTTCTTTTCTGATGCTCATCCATACTGGTAAATACCTTTAATAGAGATTTCTGACACATAAGGCTTTTTCATCAGTAGAAGGTCTACATTAATATTTATATTTAAGAGAACAAAAGGGAGAAATAGAGGAATGATTTATATGAAAAAAAATACGGATATAAAAATGGAAAACACATCATAATAAGTAGGACAACTAATGCAGGATGTTGCTACTGCTGCAAGAACCCAGGAAAACATGACTATCTATTTGATAACAAAATAAACATGGAAATAACAAAATGAATCATCAGGGAGGGAAACAGTTGAACAGAGGTAAGAAAGCAGTTATGCAAAATAACAACAAACCAATTAAACAGCACAGTCACATAACTTGCTGCCTTTGAGAAATATTTTTTTTAAAAAATGTATGCTTACTCTAGAAAAGGACAGAATTCTAGGAAAAGGATACCCAGCTTCCCAGTTTCATAGAGAAACAGAAAATGAGAAAAATTATAAAAGAGCAATTTCGCAATCGCTGTTGGGAAAACATAAAGCTGCAGCTTGATTGATAGTAACCATTGCTAGTCACTAGCACTAATCAGAACAGGTGTATTTTCTCAACTGAATTGCAGTATATATTTTGATTGTTTTTAGGTTTACTGCTTACGCTCTGTAATTTGATCTCATAATTCCTGCTGGTAAGTGCAGTAGAATTTTGTGTTTATGAACCTGAAAACATACCT
>VXAK01021906.1:0-27815 GCA_013399435.1 Arenaria interpres
TACCGAGCCCTGTGGAACACCACCAGTGACCTCATTACAGACAGCAGCAGGGATGCTCCTGCATCCTTCTTAGGACAACAGCAGAGCACACACACAGGATCGCGCTCATTGGGGAAGGTGCACTGGGGGGCGGTGGGCAAACCCCCGCTGCCCATGGGCAGCCAGAGCGGGAGAGGTCTGGGGGAGCTGGGTGGGAGGGAGCCCCCCGGGGCTGCCCACCACCCCACGTCTCCCTCCCAGCTTCTGCTGGGAACAGCAGCGAGGACATCCTCTACTCTTCCCTAAGCTTTGAAATCACAGAATCATAGAATCATCTAGGTTGGAAGAGACCCTTGGGATCATCGAGTCCAACCATCTACCCTACTCTACAAAGTCCTCCCCTACACCATATCCCCCAACACATCTAAACAGCTCTTAGACACAGCCAGGGATGGTGACTCAACCCCCTCCCTGGGCAGCCTATTCCAATGCCCAACCACTCTTTCTGTGAAAAATTCTTTCCTAATGTTCAGTCTACACCTACCCTGTTGGAGCTTGAAGCCATTCCCTCTCCTTCTGTCATTAATTCCCTGTGAGAAGAGACCAGCACCAAACTCTCTACAGTGAAATGCTTAGATACGTCTTGCACAGCTACTGTTTCAAGCTGCTGTTTGCTGGAAGCACCTGTCTGTGCAGGGGGGGGCTAAAAAAAAGTGGTGTATTTAATGGACGTGCATTTTAAGAGCCCACATCTTTGAGCAGTTAGTAGCTTCTCCAGCATCTCACCAGCCCCACTGGCTGCCAGGCTGGATCTTACATCCCTTGCACCACCCAAACACAACCCCAGGGCCTGGCCTGCCACTTGTGTCCCCCCCCTCCCCAGCTTCCCCCGGCACCTCCCACCACCGGTGGGCTCCCCCCAGCCCCATGGCCGGTCCCACAGCTGACACGGCTGGCACCCACTGTGCGGCACCAGCAGCCGAGCAACAAATGACACCATTTGCCAACAGGGCTAAAAATAGTTTCTGGAGAAAGCACGAAGCAGAAGCGGGGTGACTACGTGCTCCTCGTCTTCTCTTCACATTCCCAGCTCTTTTTCTGTCCTCAGAGCGTTTCACTTTGTAGGCTGGCTCCAGAGACAAAAGCTGGCCGAAACGCTGCCTTTCTCAGCGTTGGCAGGCAAAGAAAGGGATGAGAACTCTTCTAAGCGCTGTCTGTTACTGCAACTTTTGCTGGAGTGGTGAATAGCACACACGGAAACAGAGAAAGTGGGGGGAGAAAGGGCAGAGGTAGAAAAACTAAAAGAGAACTACTGTACTAAGAGAAAGTGGTAAAGAAACCACTGATGATGTAGAACCATGCACATTTTTATTGACCCTTCTTGAGGGCACACATGTAAGATACACGCTGTGTAATTCATCATATTATTAACTAGTAATGAGAAACAATGAGAGGCCCAAACCGGGTATAAAATCTCTGCTAATTGACCTTTCAATTGTATGCAACTATAAGGCTATGAAGTATGAGGATAAAGGCGTGCCAGTGAAGCCTCTCAGTACTCTGAGATGGCTTGCATAACTCAAAACTGGTTTAATTAGTCAGGAGTAATTTACTTAGTGACCCTCTGAAATCCGTGTTGAACCATGTACAATAGTAATGCCAGCCTACTTCCAAAATATCTGAAGAAGACACACTGTTGATCTCAGGATTTAAATATTCTGGGCTCCTCTTGTGCACACTGACTTCTGTACACTGTCTTTTTTACAGTCTGGTGGCAACAAAACCCAACAACTGCAGCACAAAGTCTAAAAACCCCTCATTGTTCTGACTCAGGCGGCAGGAGATTAAGGTCAAGAAGGTGCAAGGGGCCACGCTCCCACTTGCCTTGCCCCTCCCTGCCCGTGGAAGTCATTGCTCCTGGGCAGCCATGACTACACTGCTTACAGAAGTGGGTCCTGAACACCCACACTCTCCAGCCGTGCAGTGCAGGTAACAGAAACTAGATTATAAATTGTGGTGGTCCAAGAGCTGCTTCCTGAGCCATTATGTCATCCCTTCTGCGGAGGCAGCAGCTTTCATCAGAGGAACGTGACGCATGGCTGTGGCAGTCCTCCCCTCGGCCAGTTGACTTTAATTTATCTGAGACACAGAGCCTTTGATTTTAAAAAAAGGGAGATAAGGAAAAAAGGTCTTGCAAAATCACCTGACTGCAGGAGCAGTCACTTTAAGAAACAAACTGACCCAGGAGAATCACAATTTACAATACCTACCATCTTCTGTGGTCTTGCAATTATAATATGTATTCGCAAGATGCCATTTTCCCAAGACGTTCAATGACTATGACATGCTAAAATATTACCCATTCTTCTTCTCTCAGACAGAGCCCCATCCTTCTAGTTATCACGGGATTCCTCTATTTTAATGATGCCAATGTCCTGCAGTAATAAATCCTAGGGGCATTTTACAGAAAACAGCCACAAGAAGAGCACGTGAGCTTCAGAAAAAGCAGGAACTCAGATCTTACAAGGGTTTTGAAGCCCAGCTACGACCGCAGTATTTGGTTTGTGTTACAACTGCTACTACAGAATTACAAATTAATTGAAATTTAGCATGTTAGAATACAGTTTTTCTTGGCATTTTTATCTGTAGTTGTCTAGTTGATAACTCAAGCATCCACAAAAGACTGCGTTTCAGAAGCATGTTGTATACTGGACCTCTGTATGCTTCTGGTAAGAAATGAGTCTTGTCAATTTTCTGAGATTTTTGGGACAGGAGCTCTGACTGGGCGCTTAACATTTGGAAGTCTTGGGAGATGGTCGCTGTGGACCTACAGGGCGGCACCGGGCAGTGGGGCAGCGATCCTGATGCCAATCCCCAAGCGTGTGGCACTCTCAGTGCCTGGCATCACGATTGCTCTCGCACACGCTCCAGCACGCTCTGGATGGAAAGTCCCTCCACAGAGCAGCTACAAACCTCCCCGCGGATGTTCTCCTGCAAATCTCTCCACAGGAGATGGAAACGATGAACACGTACGCGGTGAATCTAGTTTCGCCCAGTCATGGCAGATGCACTGTACATTGAGCTTATCCTCCTATCACACCATCAGCTACACGTGGGCGTGCAGTTAATAAGAGTTTCCCACATCTACACACCAGGCAGGATAAACCGACTTGGAGAGCACTCTTGTGTATTCAGGAGCAATGGACTTTCTTCTAGAGGGGTGCACAGAGCAGGATCCTAGCTGCTGTTTAAGGTGGCCACAGAGAAGCTCATCTTTCTTGATTGAGAATTCAGGGAGATCACCTTCACCAGGCCAAGCTCTTTCTCTGTGAAACGCACAAGCCTCAAACGCAAACCTCTGAGTCATTAAGACAAAAGATAACAATCTTTCTGCCCCAAATTAGTGTGTATCGTCTCACCACAGTGGCACAAAAAAGTGACACAATGGTTTCAGTGAAGCATTTACTAGTGAAAAATTGAAATATTAATCAAAATATACTGGAAAAAACCAATGTGCACCATCAGAACCAGACTATAACAACTGCTGGCAACCACATAAAAGGCATTTAATCCAATAAATCTGTACCACAAACAACCCCAAGCATTTTTATATCAATTTTAAACTACATGCAAGAGGCTGGGAGAGATCAGGTTGTCTTGGAAAGTGGATCGTGCCCCACAGTGTAATGGACACCGAACTTCATGGGTTCCTGATAGATGACCTGAGGGAAATGGCTTCCTGCTCAGAGGCCTGGCAATTAATTCTGCGTGCACGAACAAAACACATGAGGTTTCTCAACATCACTAACAACACCCTGCCCAGTATATCAAGTTTAAATCGGAACATCAAAGCTTCAGAGAAATAAATAAACAAGCCATTGTATGCACAGAGGGCGCAAGGGAAGGGAGAAATAAAAATTCCAGCTAGCCCCTACAGGTGACCTGCAAAAGCACTAAAACTCTTAACACAAGCAAATTACAAAGCAACACATTATTAGCAGTGATTGTGTCTCCTTTGAGCTCTCCCCCTCCTTCCCCTTGGTGGAGGTGGTCAAACTGAAACATGCAGAGTTTCGCACACAGCCTTTGTTTGGAACTGCAGCCCTCACTGGTTGATGGGTTGCATACCATCAACTTATCACAATCCATCTTGGAAGAATTTTATCTCATTGTCCTCGCTACATTTTTTTGAAAGTTCTTCTAAGGCATCATTTCTTTTAATTCTCACCTGTTACTAAATTTTTAAAGTATTTTCCTTAAGAACTATTTAAGTATGATTATTATTTCTGCTAGCAGGGTCCCCTGCGTCATCTGTATCAGCTGAAGGAGCCGGCAGCTGCTCTCCAGCAGGAAGCAGACGTGCTGGTGGCCACTCCAGAAAGCCTCTTGTGTGGGGCGGGATGGGGACCCCAACACCCATCCCATCAGCCATTCTGCCAAACAGGCTGTCCCTCTGTCTCAGACACTCTTAGTATGTACAGGCATAAACTGTAAGAGAACACTAGATCCATCACGTGCATTTGCACATCAGACAGCTTATATTCCTGAAGTGACCAAGTTCCAGCATCCTCTGCCAGTTAGGTAACTACAGAAAATATTCCTGATTTTAAAAGCAGTGTAAACAATACAGTGGCTTTAAAAGAGACAGTATTTAGACCAAATATTCTTTGCTGTACAGTCAGAAATCATTATTTATTCTTTCAGAGGCTCAGCTGGCAGCTCCCAGTCTTATTGCCAGCCTCATGACTAGAGTACCACATCACAGCGGGAGCAGCACACTAATATGCCCAACACGAACCAGATGGAGTTAAGTCTGTTTAATTCTATCAGTGGAAAGCTGTTAGGAACAACGAATTGCTATATTCTGATAAAAGCCTGAACTCTCCACATTACACCCGATCCATCATTCCTCTATATATCAGTACCCTCCTAGATTAAAAAATAAGGAGGGAGAGACACACGCCCAGGAAAATTATTCCAGTAGCCTTAATGCTTTGGGCTAGCACCACGCTTGGTAGACATACAAATACTGCTAAGCTTGGCAGCCTTCAGTTAAAATACAGTAGCTGTGACTTTGCATGACAAATCACATGAGGAAAACAAATTTAAACACAGCGACTATCATAGCCCTTCTGGAAGGATACCTTTTGACTCATAAGGAGAAAGGAAAGGTTTGTATCCTCCCTTCCTGCCCGCAGATGTGCTCCACAAGGGCCTCTCATATCCTGCCCTGTTCCCCTCCCCGCCGTGGAGCACAGCACCGTGTTTCTCAACTGGGAGGCAGCAGCGCTGGCTCAGCCAGATGAGGGGCTCCAGGAACTGGAGTGTGACCAGCGAGGAGCACACTTTCCTGGGGACACCACAGCCGCGATCCTGCTTAGGTGCACAGCATGCTGCTCCGAAACCACCCGCAGATCAGGACTCCATCTGCATCCTGCAACGTCAGGCACTGTCTCTGGACAATTTCCAAAATCTGCTAAGACTCTTGCTTCTTCATGTTACTTACTTCTGCCTTCTCCACCCAAACTCAGCATCCTCTCTTCTCTAGCTGCATGGCAAAGCCAGCTTTGATGCTTTGTTATTTCCTGTCAACAGTTAAATAGTTAGCAATCATTTTCTATTAGTTTTCTGCAGCACTTATAACAAAATACTTTATAAACCTTAATTCATTTTTTCAGACAGAAGTTCAGCATCCTGTGGGATATCTAGGGGTGGTCTCTACACTGCTGTTCACGGGAGCTTGCTCAACTTCTTATATTCTTTTCATAAGCATCTGCTAGAAAGGATGCACACAAATCTTTTTCTTGGTAAATCCACAGAGGCAGAACTATTTAACTCAATGTCCTTTGGCTGCTCTTATCCCAAATAATTTTAGAACCAGGAAAGTGAAAGAGGAGAAAAAAGCAAGCCTCAGAACTGGGAATAGGACTTCCAGCCTCTTCTTTTTCCAAACGCGGTGTCCTTTGATTCCTTTTTTGAAACTCTTAGTGAATTACTAATGAAAAGGGGTCTGATGATCTCATCCCAAAGCGCATCATAAAACCAGCCAAGAATAAGGTCCAGGTGAGCAATGTGTGAGAGCTGTGTATTTCAGAGATGCTCAGTGCTAACGTAAATATCACACCGAGTTGGCTGTAGTAAGGTGGGAGGAGCACCAAGAGAGATGGCAAAGCTCACACGGTGACTGTTTTTTTTACTAGTCACTTTGTGACCTGCTCAAGTTTTTAAAATAAGTATGGATACACCTCACAGAAGATGTTGGTTGCCTCTCCCTTTGAAAGGGAAAATATCTTTCCTAAAAGTATGCTTTCTGGGAAAAAAAACAATCAACAGCTTACACTAACATCTTTGCAGAAGCAACCAATTATGAAACGCAAATGTAGATTTCAAAAAGAAAAAGTTACCTGCTTGCTATCAATGGACAGACAAAATTTTACAGAGCTGCCCTTGGCAAAATATTACAGCAAAGTACACGTGACAGAACCATGGCAATGATAGAGACTTCCAAGAAAACAAAAGCTGCTTAGCTTTTCTTCCAGAACAGACCACTTCCCCTCAAAAGACACCTCCTCCACACTCCACCTAACACCCACTCCCCAATTCACCAGTTAAATATTAATAAATTAAATATTAAACATAACAGAACATGAATTATTTCCTCAACTGTTTTTTTAAAAGTTAATACATCACACCTCTGAACAAGCAGCAAAAAGACCCTGCCAAAGCCTGGCTTTCAGTCCCACGAGGATTCAGTACTGAGCTCAAACTTTGCACTGTTTAAGCTTGTTTCCCAAGTCACATAGATATATTATTAATGAAGGGGTATGTGGGCCTACTTAATGCAGAAGCCAACCAAAGAAACCTGCCTGGTGATCTCAGCTAGCCACAGGTGAAGATAATAGACCAGATGTGACCATTTGATGTTTGCTTGCAGGTGGTGTCAGCCTAGGGTCGCTTTTCCCTACTGCAACCACTTGGGAAAGAACACACTGGTTTCAACCTTGTCTTTCGGATCAGTTTTTGCTGAGAGAACTCTGGCTCCATCACCAAAGCTACTCCTCTCACCTCCAACCCTGGAAACAGCTCTCATCCGTGGGATCTGATGGATATGGAGCACGCAGTCTTTCATTTTCCCAACAGCCACACTACCTTTCTCTTTGAATGCTTCCTGCCCGTTCCCTGGAGTACCAGATCAGACAAACACGTGGGTGTCCTCCCCATCTCAGAGCTGTGCCCCTGGGTTAGCTGACCTGTATGCCAGGCAGCAAGCCCAGATACATACATTAAGAGATAATTCATGGAAAAACAAACAGCAGTTGACTAGCAAGCAGTAGGCAAGCTGTTGTGCTACACATGGTGTTGCAATTTCTGCTGTAATGATAAGTGTTCAAAACTCACAGATGTCAGGCACCTGAAAATTACACTTGTATTTAAATATAATGGAATTTTTAAAGTAAGACTTCTGGAGTGCTTCAGCTTCAATTGCCTGAGTCATCAGGGTGCGCTTAGGTCACATTTTCATACTTTTATTGGGAAATAAAAGCCAGAATTTACATTTTCATTATTAAAAAAAACAGCAGCAAATTGAGATTTTTACATCACTTGGCTGCAGGTGGTAGGATGTTAAATAAATCATCGAGCTAGTGATGAAATCAGGAGCATTCACAAGACTGTGACAATGCAGTCAAGAGGATGAGTATTTGTTTCAGCTGTGGCTGTAAACACAGGCGTGAGCTTGATTCACGGAGCCTGTGCTCTTCTGGAGAAGCTTTACTCTTCACTACCTTGCAAGCTGTGCAATCATTCAAGACTTTCTCTCTCAAATCAAATTGCCATGGAAAAATATCTTAAAACCTGCTCTATGCTCACTAAGAAGTGTTAACAAGGAAGCGGAGAATCATATCCGGTGTGCATTTCATTTTCCCTATATTGTTAATGACACGTTTCACTTCATAAAACTTCATTAAGTAATAGAGAAAGGAGAGAAACATCTCTCCGCAGCCAGGCACACCTGAAGCCCTGGAACGGTGCATTTTACATCCATAAATTCACTCAAGGGGCACAAGACACTTATTACTTCTGTAACACAGCGAGGAGGGGGAGTAATTCCAAAGAGCAGCTGCTTCCAGTTAGGGCAACTCAGCTGGAAAGCAGAGGTGCCTGTCAAACTAATTAAAGCGAGGAGAAGCCCTCTATCTGAAACTCCAGCTTTTAAGCGCTGGCCAACCCACTCCCAAAATGTAATTAAAAAAAAAAAAAAAAGCCCGCAAGAAAGACAAGTGAAAACAGGCTTAAGCATTGCTGAAAACATACCTCCAAGCTATTCTCTCAATAAATATTTTGGGAAGTTTGTGAACAGAAGGATTATTGTGACTGCGGTGGTGTGAGTGGGAGGAATTTACCCTCCACAACTCAACCAACTGCATCGATGATGATACAACAGCCCTCGAGGGCAATGAGCTAACTGCACTGGCTCCACGTTGATGAATTTTTACAAGGAAGTCATTTTGTTTAAGTAGATGTAGAGTAGGCTGGTATCTCTAGTTCTCAGAAAAATGAATCTTCATTTGCAAGGATTTAATAATTAGGCAATTCTGTTTGAAGATGGCCAAATACACTTCTTCAGTACAATGTGTATCCTGTAGCAACATATGCCTAACAAAAAGTAATTGAGATTTGGGTTTTTGGAAGTTACTAATACACTTGATCCCAGAAGTGCATCACACGTTCCTTTTGACTTCTGTGGGAAGATGTGATTTATGAGAATAAATTTAAACAAACAACTGTTGCTTAGCTATATGAAGGTTAAAGGGACTGGAAAGGATGCAGTGATTATGTGAAAGCACAAAGGGTGTGTAAACACCAAGGGGAAAGTCAGATTGCTAAAGAAAGCTCAAGAGGGTGTAACTCGGGGCAATGAGATAAATCTATGTGTTTTTAAGCCCTGAAATATTGGCTGCTAAACCAATGACATTATTTGTGTGTACAAAAAAATTTCTGGTCTTTTCAGAAGCCATAGCTATTTGTCATTGAGGACAAAATACGTGAAAGTGGACTAAAAGGAACAAAAGAAATTTGCTATATCGGTGAGGGGAATATAAGAAATAGCAGCAGTAACTCCGTGTCTTGGGGGCAAGCCAGGTGACCTTCTGGAGTCACTTTTTATTATCTGCCATCTCCACCACTGAGGAAGCAGCAGCAGGGGCAGGCGGTCAGCCCACAAGGCTCTGGGCTAGATACAATCAATGACTTAATTTCACATGGCGTGCAGCCACATGAATTATTTTGGGTGTTTTTTAATGGGTAATTCTAAAGGGTACACTGCATGGGCAATTGCCTAAGAATTCTGAAAAGCCTATGTGGCCCTTAGGTTCCCCATGATTACACACGTGGCATTTAGGGAATATATAAGCATGCATAAGATGCCAGCAAGGAATTTGGCCTCATTTAGATGATTTTCATTATTCACCAACTTTCAGGTTTCTATATAGAAATTTAAAACTTCTGGAGATAAAAATCATTATTATACTTATTGTTTATTAATAATTACTTATTATATTTGTATATGTAAACTGCATGAGCAGATAGAGCTAAGAAAAGACTGCATTTTGACTTGTCAAAAAGACAAATTCCTGACTTCCTAAAAGCAGTCTCTAAACACCGTGATACCTTTTTATCTCCTCTTGTTTTACAGGTAGGATTACACTAACAGACATGGACTTCTTATGCTAGAAAAGAAAGAAATTGTTCTTCTGGGTATTTAAAGCCGTTTTCAGTGTATAAAACATGATTTAAACTTTTGCTTTCTATTGCCTGTACTTGCCCAGCTACTGTTCATGTTGGTCTGCGACCAGAAAGAAATTCAAAGGACCTAGTAATTCACAGCACCCCTAAACATGCACAATATTACCCCGATCTCTAACAAGTTCAAATGTATCCAAAGATTTTGGCAAGGCAGAAACAGATCTAAAATGTTTTAGCACCCACTATTTCCCAAAGAAGTGTGTATGTATGTACATATATACATATAGGTAACAGAGGTTAAATAGCTGAATTGCTTCTATATGGATGTATGAGAAATGACTGTAACAGGCTCCATGTGTGATTCCTGCCCGTGTCAAAGGGCTGAACAGTATTAGAGGCTACTTAGTGTGCCTGATGGTTTCAAATAATCTTAACCTGTTCATGTTCATCCAAGAATGCCCAGGCTTGGCTTTGAGGTACAAAGATTTTGGCAGTAATTATGACTGCTGCCTCCATCTCTTTTTCTCACTCCTGCACCATGGTAATTACAAATGAGGACTCCTGAAGAGGAGAGTTCAGGAAGGCGAAGGGAGGGCAAACACGGGGCTGGAAAGATACACGCAGGAGTTACACAACCTTTCTTTTTCTACCTTATTATCCTGTAAGAGTTTAAAACAGCCAAATGGATTTGTCAAGAATTAATTGTGTCAAATCAATCTAATTTTCTTCCTTGGAGGATAATTGGTACTGGATAAGAAGTAGCAGCAGATGGAATACATATTGAATTTAATAGGGTTTCTACCTTATTCAACACAGTCAGCTGATACCATTATAAAGTGGTACACAACTGGTTGAAAAAAACACTTTCAGAGATTAGTTTTCAGTGGTTGGCGGCCAAAGTGAAAGAATATATTGAGCGGGGTTTTGCAGAGATCTGTTCTTCGATATTTTAATTAACAACTTGGCTGGGAGAATAGAGAATATGCTCACTAAATTTACAGATGACAGAAAGCTCAGAGAGCTTGAAAATAACTACTGATGATGAATCAAACAAGTCATCGTGTTGTAGAGCAGCAAATCTCATAATAGGACGTACCCAGTACAGGCAGTAGGATACACAACCACATGCAAGACATGTAGCAACCCATATGCTGCTCACCAAGCCCAAGCCCTCAGCTGGGGCACTGGGTTGTGTTTTGATCCTGTGTGCCCTAGACCTCAAAGCAGACATGGACTAATGGGAGAAAACATAGAAGACAACTCCATGAATGAAATGTTTACAAGCAGAGACTGAAACAATAAGGATGCTTTATCTAAGACAAAAGAAGATTGCCAGAGAATAGGATAATAAATTTCAAATATGTAAAAGCTTTGCTTCTCTAAGAAAACGAACTTCTCCATCTATTGGGAGTAGGGCAAGAATGAACAGGTTTAATTGCAGCAGGGGTGCTGTTGGGTTAAACACTAGAAAAACCTTTCTAACTGCAAGGTTTGTAAAAGTGGTGGAATTGATTGCCTGGGGTCAGTGTGGTGCCTTCATCACTGTCTAACCTGTTCTTGAGAGCCTCCCAACATCCCATTATTTTTGGTACAACTGATTCTGCTCTGGGGCCTGTTAAATAACCTCTTCAGATTCTTTCCAGTCTTTTTTTATTCTTTTCTTCCCACCCAAGTATAATGGTTTAATTCTCTACGTACAGCAGCCAGCATTTATTCAAAAGGTTATCTGAATGGCATTCATGCCAAAAGGCAAACATACAATGCCACAAGTTAGAATTAGAGCATACAGGTATCAAGGATGCCACAAAGAGCATTGAATTGCCTTGCATGCCAGTGTGACAGAAACAACTATTAACACCTGGAGAACTGGAGAACTTTTACACAGGTTATTTGTAAATCTGGTGATTTTGACAGTGACCTGGAGATCTAACCCAGAGTTTGCTACCACCTGGCCTGCTTTTAATATTAACATTTGCACAAGATGTTTGAGTGGCTGCGGCAGCATGTAACTGATATGGCTGAGGATGACAGTTGCCAGAGGGACAGGCCGCTGCACAAGGAAGCCAAGAATCTCAAACTCCATACACTTCATAAGAATAATCCTAAAAATTACAGCTGCTCAAGGGCAAGGGGTTTGCTAGCTCATTTAGACTCCAACTGAAATGCATTAAATATTTGTTTGGGTATTCCTACTCCTCTTGGTCATATCCAATGACAATCACCATAAAATAGAGTCTAGCTATCTTTCCAAAAGTGAAATTATTTCCTGCTTTCTTCAAAGAAACAACTTCTGGGGAAGCATGAGTGTCTATCAGGATTTAAATGCTGGAAGCACACTGCAAATGTGGTTTTCTTGTGTAAACCAGACCTGCCAAGGAGTGTACAACCTTTAGCAGAAGTTACACTCAAAAAAGGTATTGTGTATTTTTCATCTGAGACATGCATATGTGCAAGAACTGAGCATGATGGTGGCATGCCAAGATTAGCAGAAATGGTTGGGACAGATACATTCTTCCCTGAGACCTTCACAGGCACCAGCCTTTTGGAAATCAGACCCTCACTGTGTATGGAATCCCAAAACCAGACGTTTGCAAAATGGCTCCCTTGGGAGCCTGAGAGGGGGAGGAGGTATGGAGAGACGTGTTCTTTCACACGTCTCCAGAGCCAGCATTTCAAAGACATCTTCATGTATTCTATGTGTATTCAATTACTTATGTGATTATGTGATTGCATAGACAGACAACACTGCTATTTACATTAAAATATATGCACGCTGTAGCATCTGTGGCTGCAGAGATATGTAATACAATGTACGGTAGCCAAGTCAACAGCAACAACCAACCAGCCAAAATGGCAAATTCAGCAGCAAGAAATCATTTCCCTGGGTTATGAACTCCCAAGAGGCTTCACAGGCCAGTTAGTAAGTTATCGCTCTCACTCTTCACCCAGCAGTAAGTGAGCTAAGCAAGTTCCTGATGAGGAAAAAGTGCTCTCAAAGACTCCACAGCCCACACTTTCCGAGGCAGGATGCACGGAGAGAGTTAGTAAGGTTCTGTCAATTAGATACAAAAGTAAAATGGCATCCCATCTGCTCTATAAATGTCAAAGAGCTTCATGGCACCTGTTTGGGGAGAAAAAAAAAATGAGCAAGAGTTTACCACAGGTTTGGCAACTTCTGTGAAACAAAGGACTTTTTGTGCTAGTGCTTTCCACTGCAAAAGTCCCTTGGAAAAGTTTGGGATATTTTTTGCAGTAGTATTTTATATCAGAGGGTATAAAAAGAGAAAACATATACATACCCTTTCCACACTAAATGCCTTACCACAAAAGTCAGAGTGAGATTTGTTGTAACTTTGAAGGTGCAATAACCGTAGCCAAAGGCTCCACTGGTAGGAAAACACTCCCTCCCCTCAAATACAAATGTTGAAAGAGGAATACAAGTTGGCAACTTACACTTTAAGCATCTCATTTCCCTGCCAGAAGGGTCTAAACCTTTTCCTAGTAAATTCTAGGCTTGCACTTTGCAAAAGGTACAATGCCAATCGTAAATCTCCCACTCACTTCCCCTGGAACAAGAGCGGTTTCTGGAAAGGAGCAGCAAGAAGTTTCCTTTCTCCTTCATGACCCAGGCGGGAGCGGGGAGAGCCCGTCTGCTGTCCCCACTGCACTGAACAGGGACAAGGTCGCCCTGAAATCCCAGCGCTCCCTTCCCGCAGCCTCTCGGCATTAGCTTATGCTTGCTTTAAAATGTCTGAAAACCAATCCAATTTCCACAAAATCCAGAAAATGAATGTTGACAAGGACATAAAGCAATAACCACAGCTTCTGAATAGAGCTTTTTTTTTTTTCTTGGGATGACTGTTTTCTGTGTTAAAAACAAACTCAATCTAAAATCATCAGTGCTTGGACTTCATCACAGCTGACAATTACCTTGGCAACTGCAAAAAGGAGATCCCTCTTTTCTAAGCAATTTGCCCTTACTGCCTGAACTGCCACGCTGCCAGACATCCACAATTCAAGACATTATAATTCTTGCAGTAATGATGAGTGACAATGTTACCAAAGCTACGGTTGCCAAAGTCAGAGGAACATATGAAGTAAAATAGGAAATTTTGCCTATAAATAGGGTTCTGGAAAGTCTAGAAATAAATAATGCAGGAATAAATTCAGGACCAGGAAATGACAGGCAGTGGGACCACGATGAAAATTCCCCTGTCAAGTGTTTGCTCAAATAGATTGTTTATGCTGTCCAAGTTTCTGAACATATTTTGCTACTTCTTCAAATATTATTTAGCATTTACTATGTATTTAGTATTGATTACAGAAGCATCTGGCCACCTCATCTGAAGAACAAGATCTTATTGTAGTAAACACCGCAATATATAGATTAAGGGTTTTCATTCCACATCGGAGTCAGAAATAGAGGGTGAAAATGCACAAAGATGAAGTTATTTGCAGTGGGAAGCACAGCAAACAAGTAATGGAGCCAAAAAGGAAATCAGGGTCTTCCTGAGTTGCGGTCCAGGGCAGTGCCGACCAGACCACGCCGTGCCTCCTCGTGCTGTAAATAACCACACACCAGTCCAGGCTGCGTATCACATGCTCCACGACTCTAAGAAACCAAAACTATCTTAGGAAATGATCTGTTTTGCTGGACACCTTTTATACATAACAGAAATAAACCTGTTACAAACATTACAGCAACAACCACAGAAAATACACAGCTGTAAGCAGACACTCTTGTAACTGGGAAGGGGAAATGCTCTGTAGTAAAGTCCCAAATGATGTGAAGACGTGGGAGTGTTTGCTGGAAAGTAATATTTCCGTACTGCAAAGTGCACGCAAAATGCAGAGTTTCACAGGAAACTGAACTGAAATATCAAATATATTTAAAGTCAAGTCTTTTTGCAAGGAAACCTGGTATCTTAGACCTAAGAGTGTTACAGTCATCTGGAGAACTTTATCAGCACTGTGATCTTTCCGGAAGGTATCACAGTGACAGACAGTCATATTTCAATTGTATTTTCCATGTAAAATTATATTCATGATAATTGTAGAAGTAGCAGACACTATATCATAGTGACCCATGGTCATCATTTGCTGACACAGTACTAGAGAACAATCACGGAATATTCACCCACAACCGCCCTAATCTAGGTTTATAAGAATCATAGAAATAGAGTTTTATCTCTCTTCATTTCAGGCTCTCACATCTTTCTGGATTTCATGTTACGTCCCCATATTGAAAACTATAAACCAATATTGTGAAAGGGGAGAAAGAGAAATGAGCCATTTAGAATAATCTAGCTCCTGAAGTCCTTTCCATCTTGATATCAGTGGAGTAAACTAATTGCTTTTGAAACTTCTACTGCTATTCTTCACTGTTTAAATAGATAGCAGATGCCTTTCTCTTATTTACTAGCAGCAATACAGGCAAAGAACACTGTGAATTCACCATTAATTCCAAATATATTGTTTCTGAAGCTGTGGTTTTCAGCTTGTGGTTCATGGACTTCTGAGGCCTTACTAAGTACCTTAATAAAGTCCTTACAAAGTAATTAAGAAAATTTCTTAGTTTTTAATAGCCTTAGATTCACCGCACTGATTTGCATCTATGCCTAGACATCTTTAGGACTACAGAAAGGTTGCAAATCACTTTTGCTGAGTATCAGTCAGATTCTGAAACTAACTAACTTACGGCACCAGCTCAATGGTTGCACATGCAGAATATGCCATCAAATGACAGCATGTACTAATGGAAACCACAGCTAATGCATAGGAACTGTTGCAAGCAAAAAGTATGTGGGATAATTAGTTATTCTGGGGCAGTTTAGTAGTCAATTCAACGTGGTAAAGTCCTAACAGTCAGGTGACCAAGTAGCATACAGGCCCTCAAATACAGGTAACCTGCGCTAAACTGCATGGTCTTTGAAGGAAGAAGGAAGGAGGAATTGAAGGAATCAAGAGGAGGAGGTGGCTGTGATGTTTTCCAGGACATGCAAAACTATCTTTTAAGACATCTAAGCCCTTAGGTATGCAGGATTTTTCTCCCAAGTTTTTTTTAAAAAAACTATTTAGAAGTTTGTTTCCCTTTGTTAGGGTCTTGAGCCTCCTCCCTTGCCTGTTTGCCCTTCAATTTACCAGGAGTCCAGGCCCAAGTGGGAAGTGCTCCTGCTCCTCTCCAGGTGTTTGGACACCTTAGTGACCTCCCTCCATCCACAGTTCTGACCTCTCTCAGGAAGGACAAAAAGGTTCTCTTAGTTAAAAAACGGAGCAGGAAACGCACAGAAGCAAAACCATGGATTTCTAGGGAAAGCGGGATAAATTTATACAACAATTGGGGTAAAGGAGGAGGTGCAGGTCCCTAAGCATCACCTTAGACCCTACCAAATGAGTGTAAAAGAGCAGGCAGAGGAGAGGGGCAGCCCTGGACATTTGTGCTTGCATGCACACGCACACGTTGGGGCTGGAGGCAGAGGCTGTGCAGAGGATGCTGCCAAGAGCGCTTTGCCTTCTTTGATCAGGGAATAATGGCTCCACGACAGATTCCCTGCTATTCTGCTGTTATCCATCTAGCGAAGAAAGACAGAAAACAACAAAGTGAACTAAATTCTCCCTTCTCAAACAAAACAATGCAGGCAATGCTCAAAACCCTGGGAAGTGATGGAACGGAGGGGAAAAAAAAGAGCACAAGCTCCAAAGAGGGAAGAGGGGAAAAGAGATACTGGGGTTCACTGTAAGGTCACAAGAGGGAGAGGAACAAACAGCAGCTCACTCTGCCGAATGTATTAAAAGGCTGTGTGCTAATAAAAGAGCTATGAGGAATAAAACACGAGAAACTGGAAGTCTTAATGCATAATAAAGTATGGGATTTGACTGGCATAACAGAAACTTGCTGAGAATTCACACATCTGAAATATTAATATAGAAAAGGTACAGGTTGTTTGGGAATGATAGGCAAGGGAGAGGCCTGCATTTGTTTTTCAAAGGTAACCTACGCTCGTCCCAAACTCTGGAAAGACAGAGCAGAAAGCCCTGTTGAGAGTTTTGGGGCATTAATAAGGGGGAAAAATAACAAAAGGTCTGGTACTGTTGAAGACCTACTACAGATGAGTAAATCAGGTTTAAAGCAGGGTGAATAAGAATTATTTCTGAATGGTATCACACAAAGCAGAACCTGCTGGTAAGCAGAAAGACCTAACTATCCAAATGCTGCTGAGACACAAAACCCACAGGCCACTAACCGTATACTGGGTATGTAGGTGAGGGAAAGTGCCAAGAGGTGGTCACAGCAGATGTAACCTGGGTGTGAAACAGGGAGAGAAACTGAGCCCTACCTACCCCCAGAGAGGTCACCTGAGTGGCCTGGGTCCCCAGCGGCCCCTCACAGGGCTGTCCCATGCCACCGCCCTGCCCCATGCCACCTCTGCCCTCCAGTTGCCTCAGCCCCATACACCAAAATCTTCCTGGCACAGGTTTGGTGAGGGCAATAGCATAGATCTAGGCACAACAATGCAGATGGTTAATGTTGCAGGAGATAGAAAATGTCAAGTCAATGCTCATCTTTATGGGCTGAAAGTAGGTTTCACAGGGGCTCCACTGACATTTCTGTCTGGCATAAATTTACAGGAAAAAATGCTTGGGAATCACACACGTTATTTGTAAGCATGCAAAGATTTCAAGGTCAAATGTGAGAAACAATTTAAATTATTGTCAAATAAAGCTAACTTTTGTTCAATAGTACAACGATATACCTTACAGATAAGAAGGAAGCAGGTGAGGTTCTATCTTCATTTTCATATAGTTCCCAAAGCTGCTTCAAAGAATATTTATCAGTGGTTCCTCATCAAATTGGAAAGATGCATCAAGACATTTTGACACTATTCACTATTTTTACAGCATACTCATTTAGGGGCTGTTTGCATTTTGGGAGTTGTCTCCGAGACGTCGATTTTGAGGCTCTTCTAGGGGCTCTCCAGATCAGGATGCTCATCGGTTACCTG
This sequence comes from Arenaria interpres, assembly GCA_013399435.1. NCBI lineage: Eukaryota > Metazoa > Chordata > Aves > Charadriiformes > Scolopacidae > Arenaria > Arenaria interpres. The sequence goes on from VXAK01021906.1 coordinate 17,727, forward strand.
CAAGAAGTGCCTGAGGCTGCAGAGGCCAACAGAAAGCTGAAAACCATGAGAGACTAAGAGAGGACTGTGTCGCAGGCTAGCCTCCAATGTGGATGATGTAGCCTGATTTCTGAGTTTTCAGATTGCACAAGGCTAGAAGTAGCTGCAGGCATATCAGAGAGCATGATTAGACACCCAAATGAATATGAAAATTGGAGAAATGGGCTAAGACAAACAGGAGGCAGAACACAAAAAGGACATATTGTTGCAAAACACTTCACTTGGGAAGAAATAAGTTAGGAGGACGAGCAGGAGACGGGAGACAGCTGCCCCTGCGGCAGTTCTCACAAAAGGATTTGCAGGCTGAACATGAGTCAACTTCTTTCTTGCTGTCACAGGAAAGCAACCATTATATAAAGATTTACTAACAGACGGCACGTAAAATAAATCTTTTGCTCTCCTCAGCATCGCAAAACCTCCATCAGCTGGGCTACGAGACTCACTGCTGACACTGCACTTCAAAAGCAATCTGAATCAATTAAGAAGAGTCCAGAGAAGAACACCTTAAATAACCTAGCGGCCTAGTTATTAGGTCTACAAAACATCTCCTTTAACAAAATCCAACTGCCTGGGAGTTAGTGCTAGCTCAGTTGGAAGATCTTCAGCCTAAGAATTTATGACAGCTGGCATTTCCTTGCCCCTCTACAAACACATGAAGTTATGTGGACACAAAATATTCTTTTTTCTAATGGAAATGATTAGAAGAAGAAAGCAGGGATTTTACAGTGCATGAAAATACAATGTCAGCATATTTCAAATACTAAAATAAAGCCACCCGGCATAAAAAGATCAAAAATGTATTGGGCAGAATGGCTTAAAGAAGAATTCTCATTAATCAGGAAGCCTAACCTAAGCTTGAAAAACTAAGATCAAGCATACTGTATATTTACAACAGACTATAAGAGGAAGAAAACTGAAAGTATTAAAAAAAGATGCTCTTCATATTTTATGAAAAAAGAGAATAAACCCCAGTTTATTTAATTTTTTATTATTTTCTCTTAAAATAAACAATCTACACTTATAATCCTCACTCTACAGTGATATCTTCATACAGTGTTCAAGTGATATCTTTTAAATTAATTTAAACCAAATGTATAGTGCCATTACAGTGTATTTCCTTTTTATTTACTTTGTCTGCTTTCAGAGAAATATACATTTAGCTTCAGTCCCTTTAGGGCGAAGCGGTTCCCACTGATACAGCAAGGGATACAAATAGCCAAGTCTTCACCAACCAGAATGACTCAAGTCCTATTTTTGTCAACATCGTTTTCCCTAATGAGTCTTCTGAAAGTATACAGACTTTGAAAATATATTTCCAGTACTTCTCGATGGGGATGCATTCTTTATTTATCACCACTGAAGGAACTGTGGAACTGAACAGTCCAGATTTTTTTTCTTTTATTTTAAATTCTTATGTACTAGTATATACGACAACGTGGGAGATGATTGCACTTGGGGAAACCTGCTTATTTAGTTGGAACAAGAGTCTCTACTGCAACTTTCAAAATAACTTGGTTCACTTCTACACATAATTCTAGGAATTAAGAATCTTAAGCTTGATTTTATACCATCTATTATAAAGTGTATATACTGTAAAGTACTATATACTATAAAGCATACTTTATACTTTTAAAATTTTTAGAATTCACTTTGCTGAAGCGTAGTCTGCAATTTTTTTGGAAACGAGGCATATAATTGAACAGCTCCTGAGTTAATGTTGCAACTCGCTTATTTAAAAGGCATTGACACTGAAAAGTGACAACTCATTTTAGTGCCAACAAAGAACCACCATTTTGCAGGCTTTCACACACAGAACATTTGTAAGTCACGTAAAATTTCCAACTGAAAACTAAACATTTTCTGATTTTATTTTCCTAAAGGCCTTTGGTTTGACACCTAATTTAATTCCCAGAGGGTGAGAAGGGAATATTCTGCCTTATTGTGCTCTGGGATCTTAAAGCTCAGCATGTTGCTAACATCCGTGCATCATTGGAAACAGGCCTTGCATGCCCCCAGGCACTTTTTTTTTTTCACATCTTGACTGCATTTTCTCAACTGAATTACCCCCACCCATTTGGCAGACAAAAGGCTCAGAGGTGCACTCTGATTCAAAGGCTTTACTTTGTAAGGGAAAGTCACTCTTAATTGAGATTTCATTTCTTGTGCCATCCCTGGGAAGACCTAACAGCTTCAGTCACCCAATGAATCACTGAGGTTTTACGTTCTCCCGGCTGCCTGGAGCAGAACATTATATCTAGACCAAATGAATACATAGGAGCAACATCCAGTTTCTGTTGGCTCATACCCAATGTGAATAGGTGAGTAATTAGAAAATGCAGCAAGTGAGAAGAAATCTGAATTCAAGCTAAGTTCAAGAAGTGAATTTTCAAGAACTGAAAATTTAAAGCAGAGAGAGAGAGAAACACACCCCCCCTCTCCCCCTCACTCCCCTTTATCCACATCCTGCTGCATCCTCAACTGTATTTATTGGTCTCTTCCCTTTCAACTTAAACATTCCTTACCTTCATATTTATCCACAAATTTCATTTAAAGGGAGAAATTAAAAGTATAAACCAACACTAAAATCTTACCTGTGCTTATAAATAACAGCCTATATTAATTTCTTACCTTTCTGTGATAGGAAGAGAGCAAACAGCAGAACTGTTCAGAAATAGTGATATCAGAAGCGATGCTTCTATTTGTCAGGGCGAAACCAGTTTGAAAGTACCTATTTAGTTTCAATCAAATATGCAATGCCAGTAACTATTAAATTCAGCCATAATTAACCATATGATAGCTTTGTAAAAGACACCACTGTAATCTAAATGGAGTTTGGAAATAGAGGTAAATAGCTACAGAAATATATGAGAATGGAGGAATCTAAATGACTTACCATTTGACACTGACACCAATGAATAGCAACTGTCTCAACAGGGATTATTAAGTTAATTCTTCTCTGTAGCCTAGACTATTCTCCAAAGCGTCTGTGCCACTCACTTCTCCACCAGCTTCAAGACCCAGCAAGAGGAAAAACCCATCAGCCATCAAAACGACGCTTCGTGCTCCGGATGAAAAGCATCAGCAAGCTTTCCTGATGCCGAAGCAAGCTTTCCATTGCTGAAGAAGAGCCATAGCCTCCTAAAAACGCTGGGCAACCGCTCCCTAAGACACAAAAAAGTATACTGACAAGGCTCAGAGGAGCCGAGCCAAAGGCCTTGCTGACTCCCCGGCACTACGTCTCACACAAAGGCAGAGCCGCCCAGCTGCAGTTATCCAGCTGCCGGCCTTCCTTTGACAAACACCTTTTTCCCCTTTCTGCTAGATGTGTGTCATTTCCACCCCTGCGCGCCGGCCACCCGCTAACGCCGACTGCCCGAGGACCGTCGTGGAGGGGCTGTGCCCGGAACGCAAGGGCTCTCCGGCGTGGGAGGGGAGCAGCCAGCCCCGCTCCCCGGCATCACCACCTCAGCATCCCCATCACCCCGGGGGTGCTCCTCGCACGCAGGTCTCAGCCCCGGTGCCGGGCCCAGGCTGGTCCCTTGGCAGCTTCCCCACCAGCCTGGACCAACCCGAGTCCTGCCAGTTATGAAAACTGCTGATAAGGACTGTACCGCCAATTTGTCGTGGCCCTCTGAATCTTATCTAGGACTAAATACAGCAAAACTGCACATGTGAAAGTGGGCTTGGAGCACAGAAAGCAAGAAAATGTGTTGAAAATTGTGACTGGTTCCTATATATGCACACACACACACAAATTTCTCTTGGACGTATGCATGCACACACTCACAGAAGATTTTATAGGTTAGGCCTTTAGAAAGCTCCTGCATATACTTTTCAAAAGTAACTTTCTAGTTCTATTTGGAAGCAAATTAGACAATTAAATACTCTATCAAAGACATATATCACTACAAGTTCAAAAGGGGTAAAATGATTCTGAGATGGAGTGCCATAAATCAAGTCCCTCCACGCTGTTTTAAGTCACTGATGTTCTCAGACTTTCCCTTTTCATGTTAAAAATGTCCTGATTTCTTTCTGATATGAGCATTGCTGTTTTGGAGGGCTGGAAGAGCAGAAAACAAATTTCTACAGACGATGGTGATGGTGATTGTGGTGATTTTACATGATTTCCCCACACTCCGTTACTTCCATTAGCTCACTGAGCAGCTCGACAATTCCTGTGTTCGCAAAGCAAAGCGGCGCTCTGGCAGCAGCAGCTCTCTGCAGTCACTACAGGTGACATTTCCATCTGCAGCTGTTAAATCAGGCAGTTCCTGGAGGGTTTGGTTCTCCTACACTTCCAGGAGGACAAACAGAGCCTCACCTCAGTATTATGGGGACAAACAGTGTGGGCTAGAGCTGCACACCATCCCGACCCACCCACCATCCCTGATGCTGTGCAAAGAGGGAACAAGGACTGAGATGAAGCGAGATCCAGATAACGACCAACCACCAGATAACAACCAACCACTGGCCTCAGGCTCCAGGATGGGGTTTTACGTCCACATTTACACCCAGTGACAGTAGCCTTGGGTCTGAAGTGAACAGGAGCAGCCTTAGCCCATCTGAGCTCACCACCGACTGTCCAAGGGGAGTGAGAGGCAGGAGAGCAGAGGGCAAGGGCAGCGGGTGGGCTGGAGGGGGGGCAGGAGGGCTGGGGGCTGTGCCCCAAGGCTGAGGATCCCTGGCAGGAACAACACGGGAAGGAAGCAGGAAACGTGCTGTTGCCTATTCTCAGGATTTCATTTCAAGTCTTGAGAATCTCCTGTTTTCATTAAAAGAAAAGGAAAGAAAACCCCCTGTTTACTCCTTCTGGTATCAGAGAAAAAGATTAAAGTGAGAAAACTTTAAATGCTTCCTTACGCCTCCGCAGGGTTTAAAATTCAGAAAGTAAATACGAAGACTTTACCGGTCTATTTTTAACCTCATGATTCAGTCTGATTCAGGATTTCAAATGTTTGTATATGGCCACAGAGGGAATAAATCCTTCCTAACAAGACTTCCATATGCTTAATGTGTGTGCGTGTGTGTGAATTTTACAAATATCTAATGACAAATGCCCAATTAGACGTATGCACACATTCAAAAACATGGCACAACTACCCCACACAAAGAAATCAAAAGCAGAAAAAGGAAAAAAAGAACAGTATAAACTACAGAATTTATAAGACACTGTCTCTCAGACAGAAGTTTTTGTTTTCAAGTTGATCAATCCTCCCATTGGAAGCAGAGCTTTACAAACTCTGCTGAACAGCCGCAGTGCCAAAAAGAAGGCTTAAGATTTGAAATTTAAAGTATGAGCGGGAAGTAAGCCAGTGAATTACCTTTGGCTGTTTCCCCCACCTTACACCCATTGAAAATAACAGATGCACAATATATTTCCTGAGGAAATTTTATTGCTGTCAATCCTGTGCACTGCACTGCCTAGAACAGTCCCACTGCGTACGCTGCCTCCACTATGTCTTGAACAGTAAAGGTGCAGGGAGAAAGGGCCTGAACTTCTCCCAGGGCCACACAGGATGTTCCTGCAGCTGACCATAGAGTCCATGTGCCAACAACTCTGCATGTACCCTATATTGTCCCAGTATGGGCTTCTCTAATCCCTCTGTGCCATCCATGTGCCTGTGTGCCACGTACCTGGGTCCTTCAAGTAAGCATGGACACTAACCCATGTGTAAACTCTTTCCCTCCATTGTGCATCCATCCCTTGATCCTCACTGGATGCCACAGCGTGTTTTGGATATAACATTTGTGTCCCCTCACCTTCCCCCTCTATGTTTCCTGACCAGAACGCTTTAATGCCCTCCTGTACCAGGACCTCCATCTCTTCCCATTTACCACTCTTGCCAGATGCCTGCCAACTCTCTTTTCTCTTTTTCTATGTCTCTCAGCCAAATATTTTTTAATGCATCTGACTCGCCTACCGGAGTTCCTCATGCCTCCTCTTCCCCTCACGCACCCTGCCCTCCTCACTGCTTGTCCTCTCCATTTTCCCACCTCCTGCTGCAAGAGAACAGCCCTCCTGGGTGTCCGGGCATCAGCTTCGCAAACTGTACCAGGAGAGTAAGTGGGAAAGCTGGTTTGCTGGTCACCATTAATGGATATGACTCTCAGCCACTTATTTATTTATCTGTCAATAAAGTTATTGCTATCTATTATCTGTCAATCATGGAGAGATGTTCTGTGGTTTAATTCCTCTACTGTTAGTTTACTTGCTTCAGGCCAACCCTCCCAATTATTTATGTTTAAGACCATGAACGGAGGTGGTCACGCGATGTTTATGCTTTTGAACGTAAATTTATGCATTGTTTATGCATTTAAACATAAACACATTAAATGTTAAATGCTTTTTAAAGTTGTGTTTAAACAGTCCTGCAACGCTTAAATGCTGCAGATGTATAAAGAGAACTGGCATCTAGCTGAATGAAAGATCTTTCAGACAGCCCAGTTAAAATGAGTTTTATGCATAGTCCTCAAAGTGGAATAAGGATTTACTCCGTGTCCCTCCCTGAAAAATCACAAGTGCAGAAATTAAAACAAAACCGGCATGGAACAACTCCAGAAATTATGTCTCTAACACACACAATCAGTAACTTTTTTTAAAGTAACAATCAGTAACAATTTTTAAACATACAGTTATTTTGTACCTAATGTTCTTGATGTGTTTTTGCCAGGAGTGGGCTCAGGATGGCTGATCTGACTGTGATAACAGCGTAGCTCATTTCAGCGACGACAGCTTTATTGCCTGTCCCTTGCTATGGGTGCCCAGACTGGAAAACAGAGCCTCCCTCAGCTCTCCCACAGGCAGGGCTTCCTCGCAGCTGTACCTCCTCTGGCCAGAGGGGCACCCCAGAAGTTGTCCTTGGCCAGGTGAGGAGGTTACCACACAGACCGTACGGACTCATCACCCCTTGGCAGGGAGTCACTGCGCTTTTGGGAGTGTGGGAATACAGATTCTCTTGATGTAGGTGGGAAATGTCTCCAGCTTTGATGCTTCAGCAAGCTCAAGGGCTGTTTGTCAGGGACAGCCAGCCTCTGCTGCAATAAGGAAAAAAAAAAGGTTGTTTCCCAGAATCCATGCTGGCTTTTCTGTCCATCAGACAGTATGGACTTCCAGTCCAAATGGCCGGAAAGGACTCAAAATTTATATAATACAAACTTTTTGAAGCCTTACAGAGTGTGAGCCTTGCAACAAACTGCTTTCCTAAAGCCCTGACAGCTTCGTGTGCCTTTCCAGTTGCCCTCTGGCAGCTGGCTCCCTCCAGGTTCCCTGCCTGGCAGGGGTGGCCGGGGCAGAACCCTGCCTGGCCACCCACTGCAGACGGGGCTCACCTCTTGGCATGCCCAGGCGCAGAGGCTGGGCACACAGTGCATCCCAGCTGCAGCCCACTGGAGCATCCTCCAGCCCAAATCCCGCCTCGGGCTGAGACGGAGAGGGCAGTAAATACCTGTACACGTGCTACTCTGTACGACTGTGTGAGTCCCGTTGTTCAGCTATGAAAAACTCTTGTTGTCTGCCCGTTGAATGATCAATGAACCGGTCTGGGTAAGTGATTGCTTATTGCCTCTCGGTTATTAGTCTGCCCTCCGCGTAAAAGTTCTAGGCAAATCGATCACGCCAGCACGTAAAACTTTAGGGCTTGACGGCTTTAAAAATACAGCTGGTCTAAGGGACCTGGTTACAAAATGGTTCCAATTTGTAGCATCGACAGGACCGTAATAGTATCCTATAGGCAAGCACAAGCCCTAGGCTGTCTCATTTGTATTATTCCTTGTTCTGCTTTCTCTTTCTTTTTAAATAAGGAACAATACAAAGAATGAGAACTCAAAACCCAAGTCATGCTGTCAGGAAGAATAATGGATCTATTCTGTACAAAAATGCCTGTATTGTTGGTTTGTTTACTTCAGCTGTTTCATGGCCATGCTGCTATCAGAGCTCTGGAGACAAAGCCCCAGCTCTGAGCCTGCTCTGGGTGCTGGGCAGGGAGATCTTCCCCCTCTGCTGCTTTTACCCGGGTGGCAACAGAAATCGGTGTCGGAGCAGCACACTCCACCCACCCCCACGAGCAACGCTGAGGACGGGAGCTGTGAGATAAATTGGAGACATCCAGGCTTCCCATTAAATCCAGCCCTTCTGCGAAGATCCAATCTCTCAGTGGCACGTGGGGATTTATAGGCAAAAAGCCTATTAAGCATGCAAGGGAGTTCGGCATGGCCAGCGCAGCCCCGCACATCTGTGAGGAGGCTTAAACCTCAGTGTCTCTCACTGGAAGGGCGTCTCCAAACACTCTACTTTGCTTCGTGTCACCCCAGTAGTGACTAATACACTGTTGGAATGTCTCTATTAGATTGATGACAAGGAGGGGGTTTTAGAGAGTCCCAATTCAAATAAATAACTCAACAAAAATAGTCCATTCCCATATAGCTGTAGCAGCCACAATCTGCTAGGAACTTTCTAAACAAAATAGAGAGTTACAGGCCTACAAGAAATCTAAACAAGGATCTAAATAAGAAAAGACAACGGGTAAAGGAAGGGGTAGATTGCACAGACTACAAAGAAGGAATCAGCACAGTGGACTGGCGTGCATATTAATAGCTGTATATTTTTGGTTTTGTGGGTTCTGATCTCTTCTAAAATCTATTTTTAAGCAGTTTTTCAGTTTCTGGAATGATGAATAAAAAAAAAAAAAAAAATTCCAGTCATGGGTTACAAAACTACAAGAAGCATAATTACATCTGACTGGCAAGCTAAATCCCAGAAAGGGGAAAGCGATTGCCCAATCTCAGAACAGCCTATGGAAGAAACAATCCTGCTACTTCATTCTGACAATTTTTAAAGAAGACATTCTCATTCTAGTTAAGCAATCTGAGCTTCTTAAAGAAACAGTGTCATAGCAGGCCTTTTTGACTACAACAGGAATAAGTGCATTTTCATAATCAGTTCCTTTAATTGCCAAGAAAAAGTCAAAAAGTCTAAATCTCCTACCCCACCCCCACCCCTTCCCGGCCCCCAACACCGATGAATTAGCTGTGCTGCTGCCACGTTTGTGGAACAACACGTCAATAGGGAGGATGGAGATGCTCTCTCTGCTACACAGAGCGTAACACAGCGGGGCTGTAAACAAGGCAGGGACCCATAACAGAAACACCAAACATTTTGATGGTAAATTCGATTTAGTTGAACCAACTTCATGCAATGTTATTTTAATTCAGTGTTACAAAAAATACGCCCTCATGTGAAGTATTTTCAAACGCCTGTGACAACACTAGTGTGAAAATTTCTTAACTCATCCAGTTCATTCCTTGCCGATGTTTCCTGCCAGCTACATTCACCACAAATGCCGTCTGGTAAATAGCAGCTGCAAAGGAAGGACAAGGATGCCAGGGGACGCTTCAGTAAACACTCCTTCTCAGTAGCTCACTATATCCTGGGCCAAGCAAGCTAATATACATTCACAGCCGTGCTCACAGATCCGCAAACACAGTAGGACTTTGCTTTCGCAACTCCCCCGAAAGGTGAGGCTAGGAAATAAGGATTAAGGGCATGCCCGTACTTAGCGCTGCCAGTGTGTGAAGGGACTCGGCGAGGTGCAGCGCCTTGGGCCAGCAGCCCGCCCGTACAGTATGGTTTCCCAGAAGGTGTTCGCCTTCTGTGCCTGGCTGTGCTTGTGCTCCTGGCACATTCTTGTGGCGGCACGTTGCACGCTGGCCGCACAGCCGGGGCGGGCACGCTCCTCTGCCACCCGTCCCGGGCTGCTCAGGCTGCACCCTGCCTTTTGACCAGAATCAGACACAGCGATTCTCGTGCCTCTTCTTGCTTTCTCACCCAGCCCATCATGTTTTCGCAAGGCGACATGCTTCCCCCATATGCTGCCAGGGAGGAATTGGGGGTGAAGGCTGTGATGGGCCACAGCTGGGCTGGCTCAGCACATGCCCCCTCGCAGGGCCATAACGGCACCTATGAACTTGGCACCTCAAGTATTGTGTCCAGTTTTGGGCCCCTTGCTACAAAAAAAGACATCGAGGTGCTGCAGCGGGTCCAGAGAAGGGCAA
>VXAK01021906.1:27955-66109 GCA_013399435.1 Arenaria interpres
TTTTTTCTTTTTTTTTTTTATGGTTGGATTAGATGATCTTAAAGGTCCCTTCCAACCTAGACGATTCTGTGATTCTGTGACTCTGTGAAGGACGAGGTTGCTGTTGAGCAACTCTTTCCTGAGATCTTGTCCAGAAGCAGCTCCCTGGGGAGGACTGCCGGAGCTGGACAAGCCGCAGCGACCAGCCCTGTGATACTGCTGCGGGCGCCAAAGGTCAGAAGCCAAGACAGGGTTTCCAGGAGCCGGGAGCCCCACCTGCGGGGATAAACACACAGGCAGGGCAGGCAGCTCTCCCGGGATTACTGCCCGCTGGCGTCACTGCCTCTCCGCCAGAAGTTATCAGTCTCGCAAAGGCACTAAGGAAACTGCCGGTGTGAATGGCCCTAATCTGCTTCTCCTGCAGCCTCTGATAACCTGGGAGCGGCCAGGCAAACGGCGTGCTCACCCAGCACCGCCAGGAGCTGAGGCAAAACCGCCTTTCACCAGCACAGGGAATGCAAAAGAGCAGGATCTACCCACAGCCTGATGCAAAGTTATCCTAAAGCTATGGTGACCGAGCACCCTGCTGAGCACTCGCTTCAAGTACAAGCTCAAATTTCCCCTGTGGTTTTAGCTGACCCCCACTTAGAATCATAGACTCATAGAATGGTTAGAGTTGGAAGGGACCTGAAAAATCATCCAGTCCCAACCCCCTGCCATGGGCAGGGACACCTCCCACTAGAGCAGGTTGCTCAAAGCCCCATCCAGCCTGGCCTTGAACACCTCCAGGGATGGGGCATCCACAACTTCCCTGGGCAACCTGTTCCAGTGCCTCACCACCCTCACAGTAAAGAATTTTTTTCTAGTGTCTAATCTAAATCTCCCCTCTTCCAATTTAAAACCGTTACCCCGTGTCCTGTCACTACACTTCCTGACAAATAGTCCCTCCCCAGCTCTCCTGTAGGCCTGCTTCAGATACTGGAAGGCCGCTATAAGGTCTCCCTGGAGCCTCCTCTTCTCCAGGCTGAACAACCCCAGCTCTCTCAGCCTGTCTTCATAGGAGAGGTGCTCCATGCCTCTGATCATCTTTGTGGCCCTCTGCTGGACCTGGTCCAACAGGTCCATGTCCTTTCTATGTTGAGGACTCCAGAGCTGGACACAGTACTCCAGGTGGGGTCTCACTTATCCAGGAGCCAGCCCAGGGGATGCTAGAGGGTGTGAAGTGCTTGCCAGGAGCTCATCTCTCCCACATCGCTACTGACTTTACGCTGCTGAAACCTCCCCATGTCTCCTCCCTGGTATCTTCAGTTATACAATTGTTTCCCAAGGTGGCTGCAGGCCAACTTGTTTGATTAACCAGGCAGTGAGCAGGGTAGGAAAATCGTGGAGACTGCAAGGAGAAGAGACAGAAAAGGTAAAGAGAAATGGCATCATGAGAAATTCAGATGACAGCTCCTGTCACACAAAAGGAGGCAGGTTGGAGTGGGTGGAGGGCCTGGGCCCTAACAGTAGCAGTGGAATGAATAAAAATTAAAAAAATAAATAGATAGAATGTAAAAAATTAAAATTTTGCTGCCACCTCTCCTCTTCTTCTCCCATCTCTCCCTTCTTCCCCCAGAAAAAATGAGGTGGACAGAAGCAGGCACATCAGCAACACCTCCAGAAGCTCACAGGGAAGAGAGCGCACCTACGCTCCTCGTCCCCACGTGGCTGTAACCAACTGAACTCCACAGGGGACAGAACACATGGCAAAAATTGACTATTGCAACTCAATGGACCTTTGCCCTAGAAAATCCTGGTACATTAAAGCTAACGCTGAGTGAACATCACCGGCCTCACCTTCCCAGCAACATTCTTGGACAATAAATGGAATGTGTCAAAGGAGACTCTGTGGTTGCTGGTACAGCACCAGTATCTGTACAGCCTGAGGTACCCCGGTCATCGGTATTGCACTCCAGTAATTAAACAACCTAAACTCATATACAAAGGAAACCGATGCTCCATGGCTTAGAAGCTTTTTAGCAGTGATAGCCATAGTCATCGCTGGCACTGTTTGTATAGTACAAAGATTTTTAAAAGCAATTGAGAAAAAATAGCTAAGTAACACAAAAGCTCTGTAAATAAGAGCAAGCTTTCCCGCCTATAGCAAAGCAAGACTCTCACTGATCGGTACTGGGGGAAAGAAGAGTGAAAAACATGGTGATATCATCACTTAAAATAAAATTACTTCTATTCTGCAAAACTTTCAAGATTTTTTTCTCTGTGTCTAGCTACCCCTCATATTGTAGGTTGCATTACTTAGATGGCTGAACCTACTAAGGACTCCCATTTCTAGCCATGTCACCTTCTCCAACAGTTTACTAACATTTATTACCTAAAATATAGAAGTCCAAACAGTTCAAAACAAAGAAAACACAGGTCAGGAGAGCCGAACAAAACCGAGAGTGTGGGAGGAAAACAGTCCTCTGAGAAGCTGCTTCGGCACTAGACAAATAAAATCCCCTCTCTCTGGATACAAAGACATAAGTCTTATTTATGTGAATGGGAAACATGCTCACGCTCTGAGGGGAAAATAACTACCATAGATCAGCAGAACGACTGCACTGGAGATAGCTAAAACCAGACTACATGTGCAATGAATGTGAAAACCATTTTAGCCATCTGGGCTATGTAATTTTTCACAGATGCTTTTGGAGCATCCTTGGTGCCTCTCTTTTCCCTGACATTTCTCCAACGTTTGCAAATTGCTTTCTGTGACCTGTAGGATGGTACTCCATAAAAGTTTAGTCTGTTCCTTTTTGCCACCATCCTAAGTGTTCAAACGGACCTCTGTAGCCAGTTTTCCTTCCAGAAGGATTGTGCAGAATGGCCTGTTCAGTTGGATACAGCCACCTGGCAGGTATTCAGTCCGGTAATACGCCCACAGTACAGTAAAGTACAACCATCTCCACAGACAGCTTCAAAAACCTCACATTACAAACAGTTTAACTCACTGTGTGAAAAGCTTTTCCTTGGGTACCTAAAAAATACACACTTCCCCCCCTGCAACTCATTAAGATATAGAGAAGCTGCTCGCAGTTGCTACAGCTACCAAAATTAACCATCTTCCCTGCCGTAAAAGAGGACCACCATGAAAACAAAACAAGAAAGTCTTCTTAATTTTCATTCAGCTGCCTTGGAACAGTTTTGCAAAACTGAGGCATTAAAAAAAAATAGAACTGCTTGCTAGACTTCATGAGCTACTGGTGGTTAGAGTTTGTTAGCTGGATTTTAACCAACTGGATTTAGCTGGGGAGATTCTATAATTATTTTTTTCTTATTCCTTTTGTAGCTCTTGTGCAGAATATCAGGTTGTTGTCACAGAATGTGGTAACTCTGGTTCTAGGGCACCTAGTACCAAATAAAATAAAATCTAGCCACTTGACATAACACACTGAATGTGCCCAAACCTACATTTCTGGTTCTAATTTGTTTTAAAGTATTTCAGAAGGATAACTTTTGTTCTGGCAGACGTTACTCTTGACTAGGAACTGTCTGTCCTCTGAATCCAGCATAAACAGAAGTCTGAAACACATGCTGTTTTGCAGGCTTGTGCTAATTGAGTAACCATGTGCCCAAGTCTGATTCGGGACACGTCTACGTTGCCAGTTGATCTGGATCTGGTGTTGCACAGACCTGATCTTAATGGCAAGGTAAGCAGGATGGATGTCTGTGGGACTACAGCGTCAGCACCACCCGTTCCGATGGTCAGTTTTATTTACATCTGCTTTTTTAGAGGCACGAAGCTACTTCTGGATGGTATCCAACAACATAATGTTGAACAGCCAATAACCAGCGTGGTTCACAGCAATGGCACACTGAGAACAGCCCGCACGAAATAAACAGATCGGGGCGAATATGAATATTTGTATGCAACGGCTTCCCAGTTTTGTAGAGGTTCCTTCTGCACACACAGAAAGCAGCTGGCAACCTAGACCTGTGCTTTTGCACTTCACGCAGCTGGGACTGTGGTTCTTGGAGCATTTCTCTGATGGCAAGGAATGTTTGAACAGCCCTGGCTCCCCTTCTTCTTTGGACATGGGTGCCCACCCCACTCCTCTCCCTGTGCTCTGCCAAAGCTGACTATTTATGCAGCTGTGTGGTGAAATGCATCAAGGAGCTGATCCGGGCGGGGAGAAAAGAATCCTGAAATAAAAATCTAGGCTATTTTTCCAGCCAGATCACTTCTGTGATCAGGTACATCAGGAAGCCACATGAACGCTTTTGTTGGCATAGCCTGGGGTGGGAGAGAGGGAAGAGGAAAGGCTGCTTTATGGGAGGTGTTATTCAAACAGTGCTGCTCCTGGATGTGGAGCCACGGCCAAAGCACTCCCCGACATCCCCGAGAAGTAGGATTTGTGTGCACAGTCCAGGCATTCATCAGTAATGGCTGGGCCCCCTTTCTAAACTTTCCCCCCTTCTCACGGGAGTGTCGGGGGAAACGGGCTCGTGCGGTTCTGCTAGAATGCAGTTAAAGCCTTGTAAAGCTAAATAAAGCTAGGCACCGTTTTTATAAGCTTGGTAATAGTGCCCCGTGGAAACCGGCCATGATTACAACCACAGCACTTTCTAACTGCATCTTTAAGTGGCGTCCCGAGTCTGTCACACTGATATTTTTGAAGGACTTTGAAGTAAGAATGACGACCACTGTTAAGACTAGGCAGTTTTATATCTTTTAAACACTAGCCGTCAATGAGAAAAAACAAGGTAAGCATTTTATATAAATCTGCAGGAAACTGAAGAAGTTGAGGCTTGCTCTGTGACCTATCACAGTTACTACTAATCTTAATACACAAAAACAACTACACGTAACAGGCAAGCCTGACTCATTGCATTCCCTACCTTTACTCCAGAAAACTGTCTTGTATCTACTGTTACACACAAAAAAACTACCAAAGAAAGAAAAAATCTTTACAGCCACCTCTAAAACTTCAACTTCCAAATCAGTAGTTTTTGAAATAATTAAAGCTTATCACGAATAAGGCTGCCTGTGGCTCCCGAGTTGAGCCAAGCTCCAAGAAGCTTCATTTCAAGCCTCTTCTCCTGCCATGGGGAATACAGCTGGCTAAAACTTCCCAGTGTCTCCTGGAAGAAGGGCTTTCTCAATGGCCGGAACTGTTAAAAGGAGGGGGTGTACAGTGTCAGAGGCCACACGGCCAAGTACAGCTGAAACCTAAGCAACAGAAAGAAAAGGTGGAAGTCCGAACTTCCGTTCATTCCTGACATGGAAACACACTTTATTTGAAGGAAGCAAGAGGTGTTAGACAGTCCAAGCGTTTTACAGCTAACCCCATCGGCTGCTCTCAGCCTTTGCAACACGTATCAGTTTTGCAGATGGGACCCGGACGACTCTGGGAAGAGGAGAGCGGCAGAACACACACCCTAATGTGACAGAGACCAGGAAACCTCTAAAAGGTGTGCTGCAACTGTTTTGAAACCCGCTAAGCAACAAGGCCATATAACACCAAAGAACTAAATACATGCTTTTCTCCTCCTCCCACCACAGCTCTCAAACAGAAAATAATTCACAAGCACTGCAAGCTCCTGCTGGGTCATTTTTAACTGGATGTTTTTCAGTCCAGAAACAATCAGAAGCATGCAAACACAACACCCACAAAATTCATTGCCCTGCATGTGTTGCCTCTCATCTTATTTGGAAATAAAATACTTCTCTCTAAATAAACCGTCACTCCTACAATCATCTTTGATTTGTTGTAGCATTTAGGGACTTCTGAAGGAGCTTAAAGTTGGCATATAAACTGACATTTGTGTATGATAAAGTGAGACTGCCGCGTTCAGCACTGAAAGCTAATCCTCGCCGGGGCAGGACGCGGCAACTCGTTCCCCAGCCGGAGCAGCATCACGCCAGCCCCGACAAGCGCAGAGGGAAGAGCGAGCAGCGCCTGCTCGGAAGCTGCCGGCCTCAGGCAGGGGGTACTTACCCCGGCCACCCCTCATTTAATGCAGGGCAGCAGAGCCTGGGTTCAGGGCCCTGGCAGCAGCGCGACCCCCGGCTTGAGCAGAGGGAGCACCACTTTCGGCCGCGCAGGGCCCCCTGGAGCACGGGTTCAGAATCGGGACAGAGGAATATCGCTGCCCAGCGGGATTCCTGCTCCCTGCTGCCGGCCCGTAATTCCTGCTCCGGTTCACCGTTTCTTGAAGAATTCAGCTGGGTTTTTGAAATTGCCTTACTCATGAACGGGCCCTGCTCCCCCACACCACTCACTGTGTTGTGCCTGCATTTTAAGATTTATTTTTTGGTCTTGTTTTGGTCCCAGCTATGCAAACAGATACGACCTCCACTGCATTATCTTCCCAACTAAATCTTACTGGCTTAACATTTAAAAGTTTGAACTCTTCTGTTTCTGAAAACACCACCACCTTCTGATTTTCAAAGCTGTTTTAAAAGAGCAGGAGGATGCTGCATATCACTTTTAACATGCATCTGGTGTTATCTGGAAGTGCCTGGTCCCCCCATGACTTCATCCCTCTCCGGGCAAAAGAGGTTTTGCATAGATGTGGCAAGTTGGCTACTGCTGTTTTATGTGCTAATTTCAGAAACTAGTGAGGAACAACCGGTCTGTAATGCATATACCCTAGAATGTGGACATCCCACTCTCAAATACTGTACCTTGCACTCCCAAATGTCCTGCAGTGCCTTAAATTCATGAGTAAGAGGCAGATTTCAGGCCTTTTTTTCCATTTGGAATTTTGCACCTCCAGAGTATATGTTTACAAAGTCTGCAACATGAAGGGCTGAATATTACCACTGACGCGTGGTTATTTTAAAGAAAGTTAGTTTAATTCCTCTCAGTTATTTTATTTTAAAGAAAGCTGTCTTTCTCATTTAAGCACTATATTCAGTAACTAGGGATTATAAAAAATAAAAAATGTCATGAGAAAACTAATAAAAGGAGAAGAGACAACAATATTCACCACTTGTTCTACACTCCCACTATTGCTCTTGCCAGTGGATCTGGGCCAGCAGTTTAGATAATGGAAAACATTTGCAAAGAGGTCTTCATGCATCAAGAACACTTAACTTTTCATATGATGGAATTCAGCAAGATTTTCCTGACGGTGTGGGGCGGTGCTTCTCCAGTGAGGTTTGCTCAGAGTTGCTTGCACAACCTTATATGACTGACAGAAGATCTGCTGGCTTAGAAAACTACTGCAGTAGCCAAGTTAGTTCACTGCATTTTTGCACAACAGGTAGGAACAACTTTCAAACAAGGATTTTTGTTTTGTTTTGTTTTTTAACTCAGGGATATAATTTCTACTCCCCTGAGAATAAAGGGAAGTATCGACCATTTCAAAAAGAAACCATGTTTTTGCCTGGATTCCTTACTGAATACCTTTATAAAATCATCTTGCCAAATGAACTTCGACATATGAAGAAGAACATTAAATAATCATGTATACTGGGTGAAAGTGAAAACTTGGTGGTTTTTTTTTAAATTAAGATTTAGAGACACGTGAGTCAAAATGTAAATTAGTCTATAGAATAATTACTGGCTTAAGACTGGGCAAATACCTTCCCTGTACTTTCATATCTTATATTGGAATCAAAGTGCAAGGTGAGCTGTAAACTTCCTGTGTTTGGAAGCCTAATGAAAATACAGTGGATTAACTGTAGGGACCAGGAAATGCTTTGATCAAGAGAAATGTAAAGCAAAGAGGCACTACAGAGACCGCTAACGCATTTAAAGATTATGTTGTTTCTGTTTCACTAACCATGTTAACTGTTATCAGGTGTCTAACACCATTAAGGTGAATGACAAAGGGGTGAGAATTTAGGTCAGATTAGGAAAAAGAAGAGGTTACAGACTACTTAGATAAATTGCATGTTTTCAAACAGGCTACTTCAGGTTGAAATTTATTCTAAGGAAGCCAGAGAATTGTCTGAAGCAATCTCAATGCTGTTAGCGATGCTGCTGGACTCTCCTGAGTGGAGGCTGGCATTCCAGAGACTGCAAAAAGGCACACACAGTGCCTCATTTTAGTGCCTTCCCTTTAGACAGAATTTCATTATCTGTCTTTCTGTCACAATCTTTAAAATGTCACCAGTAATTCCTTTGAAAGCTCTCAAATTTAAATTCCCCTTGGGTTTGAAAGTCTGAAAAAGATTACGTCTCTGGCAGACCAGATAATTTTTGGTTTTGACAAAGCAGTAATTGCAATGATGCTCACGATAACGGTAAGAGAGAGAATAAATGTAACTTATTATCTTTTATGTGCATGCCCAAATGTATGTACATTCTGAACTTTAAAAACATGGTGTATTACACCAAACAGGCCGAGGATTAAAATACAAGATGCTTAAAGCACTACAGAATGCAATAGTGTATAATTTACATCTGAGTTCCTGACACTTATTTGTCCTTTCTATCATATGCTCTATAACTGAAGACATGAAGAAAACCTTTTCGATAGCTGCCTCTAAGATACTAATCTGCTTGCAAATCATTTCGCATAGCTGCTAACTAATAAAAACATATAGAATATTAATCAATACACATCATCCATTTCCCTTTAGAAATGCTGAGATGATAAAAATCCTTCAAAAATTATACGTAAAAGAAATGTCTATTCCTGAAGTTAATGCATGAAAAAAAATAAACACATAGACCATATGCCTTAATATAAAATAAATATTTCTTGCTGAAAATAAATATCTTATTTTTTCATAAAAAACTTCAATAATAAAGTCAGTATTCAAGATATGGATATGCACTAATATACAGGATATAGAAAGCTTTGGTGATATGGTCAATAAAAAGTCATGATCTGTTTTTTTTTTAATCCTTATTCTTCCATGTAACATTCCCCAGTCAAGATTAGAAAGCTTCTCTTTGTTGAGTAGCAACTTTTTGAAAAGTTGTGAGAATATACCTTGTTAGTTCTGGCAATGTCACCTTCGCCTGTGGAAAGAACTGGATCGTTGAGGACAGTTACAAAGAGAATTAAACACCAGGGATATTCCTCAGCCACCATAATGGTGGTTCAATGTGCATGAACCAAAAATTCCTTCAACCAGCCAACCAACCAAATATGAAATAAAACTCCCATAATGATGGACAAAACCAGTAGTCTTATAGCTGGATTTCCCAATGTGTTTACAAGTGTAGTGTAGATATATCTATATACGGTTTATGTTACTTAGCTTTGCCAAATAATAAAGCAATGTCTTGTTCCGACAAGATGCTGGAAAGGTGGTGTCAGTCCAACAGGGCAATTATATGCACATTTAAGAACAAAAACGTGGGTCATCTCAATTCACCTATTTAGGCGATCAAAATTAAACTCATGCTTAAATGCTGTATCTTGCAAGACTGTGCTCTAGTTACGTTAGAAGAGGAAATAAGAGTCACTTGAGTGCGGGGTGTAACACTCTGAGCGTATCAGCTGGCAGCATCCATGGGCAATCTATCAGGGCTTCCAACAGGCCATTCACCACTGCGCCCTGGACACAGTCAGAGAAGCCAGAGCATTGCCACTAAGCAAAAGTTCTGTAGACGTTGATGTATTTTTCCACACAGAAGCTTAATCATCTAATCTAACAGACGACAGATGCAGGTTTCTCAGGGAGAAGCTAAGGAGACAGAGCCCTTCCCTGATGGTATAGATACCCAGTAACACTGGTTGATGTGACAGCACAGCACCCACGCTGTTGCATTGTTCCGTCTTCCTCCACTAATCAATATGGCACCTTCATTTGGTCTGTTAATGAGAACATATTTCACGCTAATACTTCATACCTGAATAATTTAGTAAAAAAATACTTTCACTTTTGGCTATTTGTCTGCTGACTCTTTCTCTCTGATTACAGAACAGAGGTGACTAATGCCTGACAACAGCCTGCAAAGCATTCAAGGTCAGGAGTAACTTGTGAAATTTTGGGGATTTTGCAAATATTTTAAGTCAAATTCTGACTATCTGACTATTCTGACTAGGTAATCTTATACACACACATGAGTTAACTGTAGAGAGAAAATAAACAAAATAACTGTAGAGAGATTAGTTAATTTTTTTTCCTCACAAATGTTGTCATGTTTCTTAAGTAATAGCACACACATAAACCTAAAGTAATAATAATAATGGTGCAGTAGATTTTCTCAAAAAACCCAGCTTGTACAGTGCTAAAACATTCAAGTAACAGTTTCCTTCCTTTTTACCTAAGTAATGCAGAAAGATTTCTCCGAGTGCTAACAGCATGTCCCTATCTCACCCTGAGACAGCGCTATCTCTCTGTCTTTGTGCTCCTCTCCCACGACGAGATCGTCAGCAATAGTGCCAGTGAGTCAAAACCAAGGGACGGGTTCCTAACTTTGATCAAAAATGAATTCAAGGACAGGGTGAATACAACCATCAAAAGACAACCTTCCATTCCTATTCATCTGGAGCAATCTGGATTTTCACATTTTCAGAGATGGGAGAGTTTTCCACTAATCTACCTCCTTAACTGACTCTCAATGACCCATTAATCAAACGGCTTGAGCTATTGGCAATCTCTTAGTACTACCAATACGCTTTTTTGGTCCTTCAGTGTTAGGCGAAGACAAATAAGCCACCCAAAAAAATCCAAATAAGAAATGTGACTGATCATAAGGCAAAGATGGTCCCATGCCAGTCTGCAGTCATTTTTGGCATACACGAAAATCTGACATCATTTAGGAGATGCTGGCAGGTTCTCAAAACACAACAAAATTTTGGATTCTCTAAAGAAAACATCATCTCCTGGCCAATATATCATTACTTCAGTTATGGGAATCTTGTGTAACATAAATTCTCTTAACACCATCACAATATTTATGATCAATGGACTTAGAAAAAAGAAAGTGGTAGCTGACTAGATCAGATTTTGCCCCCACTTTTCCAACAGCTCTGAAAGAAAGAAAGGAAGAAAGTTTCCCAGTGACTCTTAGCCCAGCTTTCCAAAATCTTTTTAGCTTTTATTTATCTCATAATGAATCAAAAAAAAACCTTCTTTCCACTTTTGTCAGTTATTTGGCTCCCGATCCCTCACATGGTTTTAGTCACTGGATGTAACTCATACCTCCTGCAGGGAGTCAATCTTTGATTCACAGCCTCGTTTCCCTAAAAATTAGGCTTATTGCCTCCCACGGTCTTGTCCTGTCCCAAACTGAAAGTCCAAAAGCAATCAACAAAATCATATGTCTCCTCATGTTAACCGCTACTTGAACTCAACATATATCTAGATGATTCAATTTTAATTTTTTTGTCCCAGATTCCCGCAAGAGACTTCATTTTACATGCAAACTCCAAAACATTGAACTAAAATAGCAAAGCAGTGGAACTTTATTCAATAACTTTTTTTTTTTTTTTTTAAAGGGAGGTGAAACAGTCGAGGGCAGCTTCAAAGCAAATTACTAGCTACAGCAAAACACTCCGTGCTTTATTCAGTCACCTCTGGCATAAGCTGGTCCTTAAATACATCCAACTGCTGAGAAGCAAAATAAATGAAGAAGTAGGACCTAGATAATAATTACAGTATGCTTTATATAGTTTTTAAATTTTTAGATACTGATATTGCATTTTAGTTTGCTAAAAAGAGATTTTCCCTGGTGAAAAAAATTTAGGTCAATCACATACATGTTTAAGATGGAAAGGGTTATGAAAAGCCTATTTTGCTACTGGACTTTTTTTAATAAATTTTGATGGCTGCCAAGAAGCAGTACTGACTGCTGTGTTCTAGTTCTTACCTGAGAGAGATGAAAATGCCCAAGATGCAAGTAATTTTTTGGTTCGTACCAAACATGTAGCAATCTGAGTAAGAACTCTACTGTATGAATTACGAATATGTGTTGGCTCTACAGAGTCTATTGCACAGTAAGAGCAAATCTGAAACACATATTAGAGCCTGATGCAAGGCTAACGGGGCACCAGCTTGAGTGCTCTAACATGACTAGAGATGTTAGATCATATTTTCAGCTGAAGGAGGAAGCAGTGATGACTGCGTAACTGATTGAACACCTACCACTCATGTGGGTGAGGCTGAAGCCGACAGTCCCTAATACTGTGCGCCCCCTATTTCCTTGCTACCTGTGCAGTCCACTCTTCAAGCACATTATTCCTATCTTATTCTCTAACTAACAGTGCAAAGTATTTTTGAAGAACAGAACACACATCTTGCATATCTTGGCTACTCCAAGGAAGAAGTTAATTGCTCGTAATTCCATCATATTTTATTTGAAAATGTACTTCCCAACTGACTCATTTCTAGCGTATCAGCAATACTGATGTCATGCTCTTTAATGCGGATCTGTTTTCAATTCAGGACAGATGCAGGCTATTTTTTTTTGCAGCCACAGGGATAATCAAATCGCTCTTAGCATGGTGTATAAAACAGAGGAATTGATTCCTGAGGCTTACTTAGGATTCCATCAAACTGACAGTAAGCATGTAGAAAAATTAAGGCTTACATAACTAACCAATTCTAAAGAAAAAAGATGGGTTTTGCAATGTACCCTCTTAAGAAATAAACAAAATGTTAAGCTCTGCCATTAGGTGCCAGCCACGCTGTACATTTTAAACATGTTCTAACCAGATGCTGTGACTACGCTGTAGTGTAGTTGAAAGGCAGCAGATTTCTGAAGCAGTTATATGGTCTTGCAACCCAAGTCTCATTTTCAAAATCGTTTTAAACACTAAATGCTTGAGTTTTGAAAATCAAGAACGGAGCTCCAAAGTCACTGAAATCCTGGCCAGCAGCATAACCACTCTTAGGTTTCTCTCTAGCTTGAATACAAACCAATGACCCCAAAATTCTCATTTATGAAAACTGAAGTGTTAATATATTAAAAATGCCCTTGCAGTAATGAACTTAGAAATACTGACACCATACTTCTACAGAAGCATCCATGTGTGTTTTCTGCCTTCTTCCTGTATAGGACTAGTCAGCATGCTTTACAGTAAAATATGTGGAAAAAAAAATGTGAAAAATTATCAGAATTTCTGAAATGTTGCATAATACTTTCTGATTTTTCAAAAGCAAAATAGACAAATGACTACTAACTGGTATACACTGATAAAAGCTACACAAAAAGGAATATAAAATTGTAGATGGCCTATTTATCCTTCTATAATATGTAAAAAATCAGCATTATAAAACTAGCCATTTGATTGACTTTCCATGCTTACAAGTAAAACAATGAATGTGTTTATTAGAGCATGATTACATGAGTAATTGAAAAAGTGACTTGTTTCTTCTAAAATGATGAGCGATGTGCCAGCCAGTACTTTTTCTTAAAAAAAAAACCACCTCAAAGCCCCCCAAAACCCCCAAGTTAAAAAGGAATTCTGATTTCTTTACTTAAGACTGTGATTTTTGAAGCCCTGTTCCCCCCAGAGCCATGTCTCTCTGGGTGGAGCCCTGCCGTGGCCAGCGCAGCCTGGCTTCCCGGCGAAGGCAGGAGCAGGCTACATGTGTGCTCACCAGATGGCTTCAATGCACGCTCATTTTTCAGAGGTTCAGCGGGGATGCACAGCTTCCAGAAGGAAAGAGTTTGCACTTGTATATTACACCTCACCCATGCATATGACGAAGTTTCCTTCCTTCTTGAGATAGTCTCCCTTGCACCAGAGCTGAAGTGAATCTTATATTTGCTATTTGTGAAGCCCTTCATTAGCAAAACCAGGATTTTTCTGGATAAAAGAACTAGAACTAAAAAAAATCTTCTTATGTTATTATTTGCTTGTGCAAATCCGTGTAGCGTTTTTACCATAGGGCTGGATCATGGCCTTGAGCAACCTTGTCCTCAAACATTCACAGCCTACATCAAAGGAAACGTGGACTTTGCAAAGTGCAAATTAAAATTTCCAGCCACGAAAACCTCAGTGTTTATGCACTGAAACAAAAGAGAACGGCACTGGGCCAAAGACTGGAAAAGAAAGCAATTCCAATATCTGCATTGTTATGTTGCATATTACTGTTATTCTATAATTCACCTTTTTGAAAACACTGACTAGTGCCATGTCTTGATGCCCCAGCATCCAATTTTTCTACTCCGAGAGGCTTTTGCCTGCACTGGAATTTGCAGCTGGGAGGAATGGCCCATGAACTAAGTCCATACGGCAAACTTTGGCACAAGGCAAAGGCAGGAACATCTGCTGCCATCACGAACAGCTTGTTGGCCGAGTTCAGCCACAGAGGAGTGCCAAACAACTGATTTGCTTTCCCACCTCTCCAGTTTGGCTGGTAGGCCCCCTGTGAATTAATCTAAACCACTCAATACGCTGAGCATAGCCTACTTGCTCTGGGAAGGACCGATCATAAAGACATTATTTAGATCGATTCCTCCAGAAAGTAAAGATTTACGGATCTGTCTTTGCATTCTGAGGACCACATTCCTCAAATCACAGCTGCTTTCTCTGACTTTTAACTTCAGCTCTACTGGTAATTTTTCTGTTGTTTGTTTGGTTTCTTTTTAATATACTTTTAAGGTTTTTTGTTAATTGTAGTCATTCTAATACTGAGAGGAAAAATCTACTTTCATTTGTGGAAATGGAAAACATTTTCTGATTTTCTGGGAATTTATAGTATATCCTGTCTTAAATGCTTTTTCTTCAGGCAGAAGTAGATTAACGTTTGGTTAACTCATAACTTAAATATGCAAAACACTCATGCATTCCTCAAATTGTCTTCAAATCATTTTTACTAAAAGCATACAGATACTAGATTTAAAGTACACATATAGCATAGTTTAGGTGACTGAGTTGGCTGCATCACTAAGGAGAAGGATTGGAGAGCTTTTCTTTTGGCTCACTTAATGACTTACTGCATGGACCTCCGGAAAAAGCTGAACCGTTGGGTCTCAGTTTTCCTATCCCCCTACCTCGCTGAAGAGGAATGCTAATTAGCATACCCCTGGGCTGTGCTTTAGATAACATATATGAAAAGGATGCTTAGCATGTTTTACTCATCTGTATAGAAGACAAATTTTATGGATGGAAACCTTAGAATGTTTCCTTTTTTACAAAAAAAACCCCAAACTAAAATATCACCCATAAATATAGCGAGAGACCAAAGGCGGCACTGGTACAGCCTGACCTGCCTGCAGAAAAGCAGCCTTGCAGAAAAGCACTGGGGGCTCCCCTGTTGGACATCAAGTTGCATGTGGGCCAACAATGCACCCTTGCAGTGATAGAGACCAGCCTGTATACCAGGTTTCATGAACAAGATAATAACCAGCAGGTCTAGGGAAAAGTTTTTTCTCTTTTTTCCACCACCTGAAACCACATCTGAAGGACTGTGGCCAATTTGGCTCCTCAGCACAAGAGGAATACTGATAAACTGGAGAGGAATGCAGCAAAGGCCAAAGAATTGTGAGGCTGGACCCAACCCAATAAAAGCCTTGTTTGCTTGCCCTGGCAAAGGGAACGCGGAAGCGCAACCCAACCATAGTCTTCACCTACCAAAAGCACGGTTGTAGAGAGGATGTGCTAAGCTTCTCAAAGCTGCATGACAACAGGAAAAGAGCCAACAGTCACAAATAGCAATAAGAGAAATTCTGATCAGACACAAGGACAAAATTCTTCAAAGCGAGAGGGGTTCAGCACTGGAAGGGGTACCCAGGGAGACAGCAGAATCAGCATCCCTGGAGACAGTGAAAAGTTGGCAGCACCCGTTCTACCTTTGAAGTTAGCCCTGCTTCAAGTAGGCGGTTGGGACTAGATGGTCTCCATAAACTCCTTTCAACTTAAATTATTATGTGATTCTATAATTTATGACTAATAAGAGGCATCATTAATGTTCCCATTATGCTTTCTCCTCTCTCTGTCCCACCCCCTCCTTTCCCTGAGGGGGACGTTGGCTGACCAAGATGCACATAATTGTCTAAGAATATTCTGAAAAGTACACACTGTCCATGTAAGGTGTCAAGTATGAAACATTGGTGTTGGCAAAGAGCCAGATGCCAAAATATAAACTTCTAGAGCTCAGCTGGATTTTTTACTTGTCAGATCTGTGTCATAATTGCTGTTTATCCACATTCTTCTTTGCTGACATGTATTTGCAGCCTTGTGGTCCCACTGATTTAGCTGGTCATTTTGTGTCTGTAAGGAATTGTATAATTAAATATTGTGATTTAAACCCTTCAAACACATTAATGTTACTTGCCAGTGAAGTTAAGCATTGGAAAGATGACATTTTCAGGGTCTGTATTTATGCATTAGCTTTACATGTTTAAATGAATCTAAGCATCTTTTAGGGCCTGTCCCCGCTGGCCAGTATATTTAAATTGAACATGATTCAGGAATAGCTCAGTAGAAAAATGTATATTCCAAAATCAGAATGCCTAAGTTTTGGCAATCAGTTTAACACACTCTCCAAAGTATGAAAACTGAGTATGAAGAGGATATTCTTACTCTGAAATAAGCATGTCTACCTGTAGAAAGTTAACCAGCAATATTTTATCTGAAATAATTATTCCTTAATTATTACTGAGATGTTATTATTATCCAGACAGACTGTGCAGTCTATAAATAAAATTCAAGCCACAATAGCCAAAGTTCAATTACGACTAAGATAATCGTATCACTGTACTTCAGAACAATGCCCAATTTGAAAGGTTAATAGCCCGCTTCAGTTCCACTCGGGCAGATGGAGGATGCTTCCTCCAAAGAACTCCCAAGAGTTTTCAGGCATTTCCAGCTCTCCCTTTCTGGCCTAGGAAGACACATGACTTCTTTGGCATCTTAGAGTCGCTAAACAAATGCCATTGCACTGTTAACAAAGCACAAGATAGCCTCAGAAAAAAGTGAGAGTTAGACCTGTAGCAGTTGTGCTGCTTTGAAGACATCCCAGTCTGTTATTTTGTATTCAAGTTTCAGCTCAGAGGTAGAAAAACTTTTATGGCCGAGTTATTAACTCCTGAAAATAGAGCTCTCTAATAGAAATGCTGACAGACGCTTTAGTACAGCAGTGCTATCGGGCACTGCTGTAGTCATCAGTTTTAATGAGTGCTGTTAATATCACCTCTATCAAAATGGTTGCCCTGGGCTGATGTCTCGGGCTGTGCACAGGTGCTCTCAGCCAAAAATGTAATGAAGGTTATTACATTATCAATGAGGCACAGATGCACATCCCGTCTGAACTCAAGGTGGTGTTACTGCCAAGCGGCATCTCTTTCAGCAGGTCCCAGGTCTGTTTATATCAATATGCTGTTCCAGCTCAGTGAACCCAGGCACAGCCTTCTGCTTCTCCATGGCATCGCCAGTGAGAGAAGGAGCAACTTTTAGGAACACAGGAAGGATTTACCCCTGACAGATCCCAGGTGGATCACAAAAAAACAAAACCAAGCACCACCAACCCTGGATTGGTTTGTGATAGTCTTTGAACTCGGAATTAATGCATTTGGGTCTGGATGGCTTCAGCATTTCAGAGCAGTTCCTCCTTTCCACCAAGCACAGTAACGATATTGGCTTGAGGGAAAACTCTCTCTCACGTCTGTGTTCCCTCTTCTATGTCTCGTTTGAAATCCGACATACTTTTCATTGGATTTGCATGTTTTCCAAGCCATGCTTCACATTTTGCTCGTTATTGCTCATGTATACTTCACTATAGAAATCACACAAACAAGTCACTTTTCTATTTTTTTTTATAAAAGCATCTCTTGCTTTTATAGTAAATATACACACAATTTGCAGGCACATCCTGAGTAATGGGATCTACACTGCCAGATGCGGATACTAGAATGGGTTACATTTCTACTGAGATAACACCTGGGCATCCAGAAGCCAATTTGAAATGAGCCATAACCTCATCTGAAGCCATCCTTCTTCCTTTGCCCTCCCAGGACCCCAGACTGAGGGACGCGGTACTGAAAGAGGGCTGATGTAAATGAGAAATGGCATCTCATCAGAACAAAGAGCGCATTCGCTGTAGCAGAGGAGGACAACTTCTCACAGGTCTCAGCTGGCACGATGATGTTGCTGTGCTCCCCAGAGGCATATCTTATACCTGGAAGGACTGACACATAGGTAAAGAAGCCAAGCAGAGATCACAAATTCTACTGTATCAAAGACTGAATGCGTTGGTGTGGAGGTGTGTGCGTGTGTGTAGGTGCGTGTATATACATACGTGTGCATGCACACAGGAAAGAGACAGAGCATGGCCAGTAATACTGGCCAAGGAAGCCAGTATTACTCAGGCATCTTAAATGTAATTCTTAATGGATTCTGCCTGGAGGGTGATGATTGTGCTTCCTTTCCCCTAGCCTTCCTCTTCATCTTTGTCTGTTTCAGACTTTTCTAACTAATGCAATCAAAATGAGACTATTTGTGGTTTCACAACTATCCCTCCATCCTTAAGTTTAAGGGACAGACAAAGATGAACCGTTTCCACCAGACTGCATGTGGGATCTCTGGCATTGGTCTAACATAACTGACAGGCTGAATGGGCTCTGTGCCGAAATCCCTGGCACTGTACTGTGGAAGCGATACCTGGCATTAAAATCTATGCTCTAGAACCATGCTGGAAGCTGAGTCACCGCAACAAGGGGACAACATGGAGCTGAACAGTGGAGGCAATCAGAACAGAGTGGAGGCTGCAGCACGACAGCTCAACGTAGAGCTAGGTACCCTGGAGACAGAGGTAGTGGTTAAGACATGTCTGGATCATACAGCTCTGGTCCTGCACACTGCAGGTCCAAAGTAAACTCCAGTTCCCAAATATCCCCCAACACAATGTTTGGAAGGGATCTGACAAGTCAACCTGGAAAGGCAGCAAGATAAGAAATCAATGAGTTTGATGGTTTGAGCTTTGAAATAGATCGGCTTTAGGTAATTACATTCCTTAAAAATACCAGCCTTGTTCCTGTTAAGGATTAGATGACTCTGATAAGCAAAGCTATATTTAGGAGAGCAATACTAAAACTGGAAGGAAACAAGATGGGAGCTGTTGCTCCAGCCAAGCAGCAGTACTGCCACAGAGCACTGTTTTCAAACTAGGAGATGCAGGCTAGAGCTGTTATATTTCTAGCAAGAGTAAAGCTGCACTTCCTCATGCCTCCCTAGATGAATGCTTAAGTGCAGAAATGTTATCTGAATGGAGATGCTCCTGTTCTGCATTTCTCAGCAGCAAGGATAGAGTAATCTAGTTTCAATTTATTCTGGCTACCCCAGCACGCTCCTGTATTCTTGTTAGCATCCAAGTGGAAAGAAGTCAATCTGTCTTAGTATGCACAGACCTCCCTTCTGCCAGCAGGCAGTGTATGTATGCAGGGCTACCTGCCTTAAGCCCTGCCTGTATGAGGATGTCCACACAAATCCTGATCTAACCCTGAAAACAGTTCCCCACAGGACTTTAACATTCTTGATCCATTTATACATTTCAAGCAAGACTTCATAGCAGACAAATAGCAAAACCCACTGCAAGTGACTCAATTATATCCTAGAGGAAACTTAGGTTGAGAGTAATTGCTACAAAGGAAACGTTCAGCTATCACACCCTGAGTAACTTTCAAGCTGGGGCTGGTGCGATAAGGGCAGCCCTTTGCTCCTGGTGCTTCTCCACAGCTGCCACTTTTCTTTGCTCTCTGGTTTTTCTACTGCCACAAATCCCGCACAGTATCCCAGAGGTGGCCAGCAAGGGGTGTGACAGCACAGCCTGGTTCAGGAGAAGAGTCATCAAAACTTGCTGAAGCTCTTTTTCCCTAATCATTACATACATATGAAACAGGCAGCCACAACTTTTATCTACAGCAAATGCTGACCAGCTCTTTAAAACAACAGTAGCAGCAGCGGTTACAGCTCTCTCCCCACCCCAATAAAATACATTGCTTAGCAGGAAATTAGACTGTGATTTCCTTAAATGAAATATAATAGCCTGATTAGCAAACAATGCTCGGTTTAAAAATGAGGGGTTTCTGGCTCAATTTTCTTCAGTAATAATAATGACTGCTGTAAGATGATGATAGCACATAGTAATGTCAAGGAAAGCAAAACTCCTGATGTTGCACAAGGAAGCGCTTGCTGAAGGGAGGGGCAGGAGGTGGGCTGACTCTCCTAAAACTTTTACATTTTTATTTCCTTCCACCTCTCATGTGCACGTCTTCCTCTAATAGTTTAAAAATAAAGGATGCAATCTGTATTCCAGACAGATCGCATGAATAATTTTCTCTTATCGCAGACCAGCCACAACTGTCCTTGGGTAGCTAACGAGAAACTGCAGGAATTGCTCCAGCTCCCAGCTGGAGGAAGCATTAGGTTTATAAATACTTTTTAGCATTTTAAACTTAATCGCACTACAGCCCCTCTTTTGCACCAAGGCATTGAAATGAAGCAGTATGTTCATCTGTATGTTAGAATAAGACAAAAGACACCACGTTGCACAATAATTCAGATCTACAGTGTCACACAGCAGACCAGTTTCTATGAGTATCCCACCGGCAACAGAAATCTCTTTCTTGTGCTAATCCCTCCGCTTCTTAAATGATGTGCTTTTGCTGGGAGCCCAGGTGTGCCCCTAGGGACTTGTCAATGGCAAAGTGTCCCCCCAACTCTTCCTGGGGCCTAAAATGCAGAATGATGCTGGAGCCTCCTGTTTCACCCCCCTGCAGCTCCTCAGGATCTGTGCCACTAACCTCACTTATGTGGGCGTGCTCTGGCATATTACTGGGAACGGAAAGGGTTGCCCCTGGACACAGGGAATGGAAGGAAAGTCTGGCTGCCCTCAAGCCTCCCCCAGGAGCTGGGGCTGCCCTCACCTCTCCAGAAGGAAAAGCCATGTTGGCATTGGTAGCACCATCCCACTTTGGGAGCCAAGGAAGGCAAAAGAAGAGGCACAGAGAGCGGGAGAAATGCCAGAAATGCCTAATTAACCTATATTTTTAGTTTTGTGAACGCCACGATAATATTGGCAACTCCTAGTCTCGATGCTGTTTACCAACTAAGTCACAATACTGCCACAATACTGATGTGTGTCTGCCACACAGCTGTCAGACTCTCCCACTCGGGTAGTCCATAACAGTTCATCAGGAGACAACTTCTCATGGGTGCCCTGGACCTGACAGCTGCCAGAGAAGCAAGCGTTGCTGTCAGCCCTAAAAGAAACAGCAGTGACTTTCAGCTGTGTCAACTAAAACTGGTAACTTTCGTGTTACTGGAAAGATTCTTGGAATAAACAGCTTTGTGTAGCTGTATCAATAGTGGCTGAGAAACAAGCTTTTTCCTGAACTGTGGTCCAAGAAGGAATCAAGAGTAATCCTAGCCATCATATTTGATTAGTTACAAGTTGATACTATGTTTATTTGTGCTAGTGAAAGAAAAAAAAAAAAGAAAAAGAGCAAGACAGAAAGAAAGACTGATATCTGTGGAAATCCAAGAGATATGGCTATCATGAAATCCAGCCCCCAAAGAGGGAGCACAGGCATATCCACACACAAACGTCCTACTTAAGGTACTAACATTATGCCTTACATTTCCTGGCCAATCTCCAGGATCTTCCAATTACATTTTCCTTTAAAAATATATGTATTTCTCCTACCCCACTGTTGTCTGAAAGACATATACAATCCAAGAACTAACAACAGTATCAATAGGGCTATGTCATAAAACACGAGGTCTTTTACGGATCTATGGAAGAGTGGTTTAAACTACCTGGCAACTGTTGCAGTTGCTGGGAGCTAACACTGTATTAATTCCATGAAAAAAATAATTGTTTAAGTATGTATTAGCTATCCAAGAACATCTGTAATTCTCTGTCATTTTTGATGGATTATGGCTGAAACAATTTACCTTTTCTCATTCTCAAATATCTGTTTTTTTGTGCTGTTGACAATATCACTCTTCTTTCTATCATTCCAGCTTCCTTTGGGGGTTGTGTTTTATTCCTTCCCCCTTAGACACGTCCAAACCAAGTCATGAGACTTATCTCTTTAGCACCTTCAAAATCCACCCTTTCATCTCCACCCTTTGAGTGCAATTCTTTGCTCCAACTCTTACACGTATCCCATTTTGATTACTGCAGCCTCATTCCTCCTT
This sequence comes from Arenaria interpres, assembly GCA_013399435.1. Lineage (NCBI taxonomy): Eukaryota > Metazoa > Chordata > Aves > Charadriiformes > Scolopacidae > Arenaria > Arenaria interpres. The sequence goes on from VXAK01021906.1 coordinate 49,976, forward strand.
TCTGGCTTCCCGTGTGCACAAAGGCATACAAATCAAAGTGCTGCCAAATAAACATGTGTTTCTTGCCTAGAAGTTTGATCACCTCTTTTCCTTCCTCTCCCCCATCCCTTTCTTAGTTTCACTGTTGGCTTCCCTCCAAAATCATAACAGATGTCAGCACCTTCCAAGTTCAATGTAATTCTGGGTCCATTTAATTTATCTTCCCCTTGTTAAGCTTCATCTTAACTTCTTATCTGCCGCCCCCCTTCCTCCAGTTCTCCCCAGCCCTCCTGCCTGCCAGGTTTTCAGAGTTTCCTTGCCTTTTGCCCCATATCACCTCTTCTGTTCAAATTTCCCCAAAAGCCTTGCTTTACCTGAGCCTGGCAGATACACTTGTGACATGCTGCATATGAAAATACATTGTTTTTTAAGCTGCGTGGGGTAACGTTACTTCTTTTTGCCTTATCGGTTGTCCAAGCTGCCAGCCTCAAGTGCTTATAGAAAGCTAAGTATACAGCTGGCACTCCGGCAAATACTTAACAGCAGCAACCTGGGCACAACACTGAAAACCGATTAAATGATATGCTAGGGGATACAGCAAACACAGCTCTCCTCAAAATGCTGTCAAATGTGTGAAGCAAGCAAGTTGGAAGAAATGAATCAAAGAAAAAGTACTTCATATGCATTTAGTTACCGGAACTGTGGCTTCTATTTTTATGAAGAATTGCTGTTTCTTTTTCTATCAAGTATGAGTATTATCTCTACCTCCTCTATCTGGCAAAATTACTGTGTATATCACAGCAATTAACTTTTCTTTCATGTCTTAGCCACTCTTCTTCAGGTACCTGTTCCTCTTTACAGTCTGAGAAAATCTATGCTAAAGCCACTGTCTCAGGAGAGTTACTCTGGATTTACACCACTGCAAGTGTTAACACAAGCTGACTCTTACAGGAACGGGAGAATATACCTATGACTCAAAATACCTACCCAACATCTTATTTAACAATTAACATTAATCTGCTGCAAGTCCAACTCAGAAGTTGTCTGTTAACATCACTACATGCATGAACATATCCATGCGTGTGGACGCTCAGACTTCAGCCTCTCTGCCAGACTCCTATAGGGCTGCTGCTTCTGTCTGTCAGTAATGGCTAGGAGTCAGCCCTATACCATGCTAATTTTTGATGGTCCCTTCCAAAGGAATTTTAGTAAGAACTTCAGCCATTGTAGTAGAGAAAAACCCACACTTACTTTTTTTATAACTATTTAGGATCTCAAAAGGGCAAAAAAATGAGATTTGCTAGATGATCTATTTGTTCTATTAGTGGACACATCCAAAACCCTCACTAAATAGCCACCTTCAGGTGAAAAAGTTTAAGATTTTAAAATCTGAGCCCATGTTCCAATATCACATCACTTTCATCCTTTTCTCAACACAGCATTTCAAATCCTGTTAAGCTATATGATTTAATACCAAAGAGTCATCCACCGAAGAGACCACTGAGAGCCCGCACAAGGTACCATCCTTTACTCAAGCAAACAAAAAATTCTAGGGTAGTTCTTCAGCCCCTGATTGCGGCAAGAGATGAGTTAAAGGCTGTCTTTGTTGCCAAAGGGGAGAAATTGCATCAATCCCCCAGATTTAAAACCTCAGGGGCTTTCAGTAGTTTCCCTCTCAAGCATGAGGCAGCTGTGTCTCCTGGGAAGGTTTCTGGAAGACATCTGAGATGAATGCAGGAGGCTGGAATGTGGGATGGACAAAGGAACACCAGGACAAGACTTCCACTCTCAGGCAATACCCCCAGCTCTCCATTTAACAGCTTTCACAGCCCTGCCGGCTGCTCAGCCTCAGCCCTCCTACACCCCACCACCACAGCAAACCGGGAATAACAGTCAATCCTCCTGTCAAGGGGCAGAGCTCTGCAGTGCACACCTTCCTCTGGAGGCCGATGGGCAAGCACAGAGGGTGGAAGGAGGCCAGCCTTGGCAAGAGCCCTCGCTCTGACACATCCTCACATGGTCACCCACTGCAAAGCAACCACCCAAGGCCTCCCTTACAAAACACGGAGGGGATTTTTTTCAATGAACTCAAGCTGCCCAACTGCAAAGGTTCAGGCATATAGTTAATATGCCAGGACATGTATCCCTGTGTGTACTAGAAACACGGCTACACTGTTAAAAAGCCACAGCACACATTCTCAGGTGCCTTTAGATTTGGGATTCTTTTAAAACATGCCTACAATGACTTAGAAGGATAAAAGACAGAACTAGTGAACTGGGATTAGAATAGGGTGTTTTATTATAACAGTATGCCTCTCTCGGAGCAGATACGACTGGCAAAAGACGGCCGTAAAAGGGAAGTATGTGCTTTATAGCAGCGGTATGTAGCTGTAAGTCATTTAGTTTCTGGGGAAAAAAAAAGAAAACCGGCAAAAGGATATGACTACATGACTGGAAAATACAGTATTTAACACAGCAGGAACAACTGCTTATGAACTTGCATCCTAAAATGCGACTCGAACATTTGCTGCCCAGTTCCACAAGCAAGGAGCTCGCTGAGCTCTGCAGCAGCTCCTGTGGGGAGGCAGCAGATCCTCCTCTGATCCACCGCTAGAGGGGAACGGCACAAAGAGAGACGGATTGTTAAAACAGATCATGCTGTGCCAAATAATAAAAAGCCCCGATCTAATTTTAGTTCTTCTTCTTCTTTTTTTTTTTTCTTTTTTTTTTTTCTACAGGTGGGAAATAAGGAACCTCTCCTACCTTTTTGTTTCTTTTTATGTTATTTTTTGTTTTGTTTTGTTTTTAAGCATCATATGGTGATAACAATAGGGTTTTATTTGTGTGGCACACTGAGTCTAGAGTGGTCCAAAGAAGAGGTCTCCTCCCTTATCCCCTCTTCCACACCAAGGAGAGAAAGCCTTTATCAGAGTAATCTGATGTCAACTGCTGCCAGACTCATATCCTAGAACTGAATGTGTAGGGTTGATTTGGGTTGACGAAACTCTGTAATTCACATTCCCCCCCTCCCCGTAAAGCCCTTTTCCACATCCGAACTGATGGATTGTCCTGGCAGAGGGACAGGGGGAAGATCCAAAGAGCCCACTGGAGGAATGAAGGTGGGAATGTGTGTACAAAAATGACTTCATAAGAAATTGCCTCATTGTCTCATGTAAGAAATTCCTCCTGCAGCTTTAATGATGGAGTGGGAAGCTAAACCCCATAGGAGTTCCTCCCTCTATTTACCAGAAAGGCAAGATATGGGCTCCAGTGATGAAGTGTTCCATTAATATTAGTGCTAGAGGAAATAAAGTGACTTAATTGTAAACTAACGACCTCATCCTAATAACCAAATTCTAAACAGAAAAGGCAAGAAAAAACCCCTACTTTCAGCCATGCTGCCAACTCATAAATTAAGCAAATGACATTGGGATATAATTACACTAATTAGTACTGATGCCACGCAAACACTATTTATGGATATGCATTCACCCTATTTCTAACCCTAGAGCCTAAATCTGAAATAGTAGCTCAATCAGAGCACACTTTTGAAATTCATTGTTATTGTTTATGCCATTGTGAATCCAATTTAATCAATACCATATTCTCATTAAATGCAAGGTCTGTAAAAGATGTTCCTTTCACAGGCCCTACAAATGAACCCTATTGGATTCATCTCATTACATTATTGCTCTGGGCTTAACTATGCATCATTAACAGAAACAATATACAAGTTAAGTATGAGGCTCTATAGATCACCTTAAAACGACGAAGTCACACATGGTTATGGTCATAAGTGATTGAACTGATAAAAGCTGGCATCTGCAGTGATTGTCAGATGCTCATTGGCTCCTTCACATTGAAAAGGATATCTGAATCCCTGGTGACCTTTGTAGCACCAAAAGGGAAGATAACGGAGATGGGCTGCCTGTTTCCCAGATGCTATACTACATGGGTTGATTTTTTTTTGCTTCCTGTTACCACAAGAGAACTCTGAGAACGCCATTTCTTACCCTGAACTTACCCTACAGCTTTTCATGTTCCAGTCACAAAGGAAGGACTGTAGCACTATGGTGCAGTGGGTTTTAAGTGGTCAACACAAAGTATCCTTATCACAATATTCTGAAGAGATCAACAAACTCTATATCTTGAACCACTAGAAGTAAAAGTAGACTCATTTCTTCTCTTACTCCTTCCTAATTAATACCAAGATCTATACCATACACATAAGGAGTACTAGCATTATTTAGCTTTGTGGACTACCTCCCTATTTTTTTTTGCTTTTAGATATGACCATACATTTGTATTCTCCATACATGCTACTGCCCTCTGTTAGTCTGTGTGCTGTGCAATGAGAGAGTAGCATATATGTGACACACATGGGCCTGTCTGATTTATATTTCAAATAACCACATATGGAAGAGCTTCCAGTAAATTTTTTCATTCATTTTGATATGGCATTAAGAGATATTATTAAAGCTTGCAATGCTTTGCCAGCATCCATTCACTTAAGTACACACTTAGTTGCAAACCTCTATCAACTTCATTGACTTCACCAGGTTTGGGGGGGGTTGTTTGATTTTGGTTTGGTTTTTTTCCCCCTTCTTCTTCTTTTCCTAGAACTGGCCAACAAGGTCTATGACTGTCATTTAATTGTTTACTGGAAACATATGTATAAAGAGACCTAGCACAGAAAACAGCAGAAAATGCTTCCTGGTCAAAATCCTTTTCTTGATATTTCTGCCGACCATTTCCACGAAGAGTTCTTCACTGATTGTAATTGCTAGAAAATTGCATGTTTTCCCTTGTCCCTTCGGACAAATGGGCTGAAATTAGTGGTTGCACAGATCTGCAGCTGACTCATTACAACATAAAGCAGCCGACCATGGGGCTTGGGGGTTTTTTTTGGATCTGTTATTTTAGGATGGAAATTGCTGAGTTGGCAGACAGTCTGACCATATAAATCAAACAGCAACTGCATACTTTTAAAATGACATGGTACATAATCAATTTAATATGTGATGTTTGAGGGAAAATAGCTTTATTGGGGAAGTACTGCTAATAAAAATTCAACCTATGATACCTCTTAGGTCACTAAGGGCAAAGCCACGGGCCAATATTTATAACACCAGACAACTGTCTCTTTCTTAAGCAGCCTGTCTGTTTTTGGATTGCTTCTGGATGAACAATAGCACCTAATAGGATTGATATAAATAACAGAAAGAGACTATTGGTATCTAATGGAGTTCTTGCTTTCATCAGCACTTGAGAAGGAACATTAACATTACCAGAGTACAAAACCAGCACAGATAGGTCTGCTGTGACTCCTTCTTGAAGATGTTTGCACCACTTTGCAACAAAGAGTCACAAACACCTCTACAGCATCATGCCCCAAGTCTTCTGGTTCCAAAGCAGCTTTTTGATTAATGCCTTAAGGAAAAACAGAAAGCCTAGAGGGAATGTGCATTGTACCCTTCTCCCTGTGCTGAAGTGACATGAACTGCAACTCCTCTTTCTGGAGGCATCCCAAGGAGGACTTGAGGGGGGCCCTGTTCATGGAGTCAAGGTGTCATAAGGAACAGCGATGGTCAATTCAAGTTTCCAACATGTTCACAACATTTTTTGTGTGGGGAAAAAGTTCAAGCATCATTTTCATACAAGATACCCTAGGGAAGAATTTACATATACTTCTTAAAAGTTCAAGCATCATTTTCACACAGGATACTCTAGAGAAGAATTCACATATATCTTCTTAGGGTGGTCCCTCCAGAAGGCAGGAGTTGAAGATGGTTGGAATGAATGCACTGCATGATAGTGCACAATTTTGTCAGTTATGGATACTAAGACACTTTCTTGGGATAGGAATTTTCAGATAGAAAGGTATGAAGTTAAGGGGATCAGGCTGGGGGACTGCATAACAGGGCCCGCAGCTCTTTCCTCACCATTGCCTAGAATGGCTCACATCCAGTAGGGTTCATGGAGCTCCTGTTACGTCTCGCTATCTGGCCCTGTATTCAATAGCTGATTAATGGAATTGCTTATCCTCATGTTATAAATGGAAAAGCAAAAACCTGCTCATATATAAATGAGGTATATGTTGTCTATTCAGTTATTTCATAGGTCTTGACAATACCTCCCTGGAGATCTTTAGAAGACATGTAAATGTGGCGCTTAGGGACATAGTTCAGTGGTGGAATTGGTAATATTAGGTTAACAGCAGGACTCAATGACCTTAATTGTCTTTTCCAACCTAAATGATTCTGTGATTCTATAAATAGAAAAATAAAACCAAAATACTATTTTTCAAGTATGACTGAAATTGGCAACATCATCTAATTTTTGCCAAAGTTACAGAGAAGAGAGTTAACACATGGTAAAACTTTTTGCTCAGAAAATGTTTTTTTGAAAACAGAACTCATCAGTTTGAAATTACAGAGGACCAGTCCTTTCATTTTCTATTAATCGTGCATTATGGAGAACATAGGGACAGACATAAGACAACATAAAATCAGCTTCTCATCATGGAGAGACTAAGGTGGTGTTCAGTGCATCTCACTTGGGTTTTGACATCAGAAGCATCAAAATTGAACTTATTAGATATAACATATTTCTTGAATTCAAATATTCAAGCATAGAAACAAGACAAAACCCCTGCAGTTATCAATATATTTGACTAAAATCCTGCAAAGGTTTAGGAGAGGGGGAGAAGGAAGAAAAGTAGAAGGGGCCCAGATTCCTGACAGGAACAGGGTAAACATGCCCAAATTAAAAGAGACAAAAATAAATGGATAGATTTTGAATTTAAAAATATCTTTTGGAGTTGTCTATTTATTTCTAACACTGTTTTAACAGTAGCAGAAAAACATTTAAATATACGGAGGTGGTTATTGAGAATCTTCTGGAAAAGCAAAAGATACTGAGAAAACCAAAGAAACAGGAAGCCGATGGCCCATTTAGCTTGAATAACTTCTTTTAAACTAACATCTGCCATAAAAAAAATGAAAATGAAAAATCCTCACTTCGAAGCAAATGAAAGTGCTCTTGAGAATCAACTATTTGCTTTCATTCCCCAGAGAGCCTCGTAAAAAGGCACAAAATACGTTTTAAAGAGGAAAAAAAGGTTTCTTTCTAAAATATAATTCCCACTTTGGCATTCATTTTTAGTGCAGGTAATGGACACAAAACAAATTAAATGTTTAGAAAATCACTTCTAAAAATAAAATGCTTGTGCACCACTTTCTACTTTTTTTTTTTTTGTATTAACAACACTATTCTCTGTTAACCAGAGGCAAAATAATTTTAATATAAGGGTCTTCATTCATACTCTTAAACTAAAAGGAATATTCAAGGAAACATTTTCAAAATGGTGTGGGAATGCATCTCTGACTGAAAAATATATAGTTAGTAGCCTTTAGAATGGTTTGATGACATATCCCCTGAATAGGATGCGATTACTGATATACCACTGATATCCAGGAAATCAACTGTCACTGCACACAAATTCTAAGACTGTAGCTACCCATTTCTCTAATTCTTCTTCCTGCCCTCAACAGGATTGGCTTTTAAAACCATATTATCTTGTCATAGCAGTTGTTTTGCAATGTCTATTGCTACTGACAATATGTACCATGAAAAAAATGGAAATGGTAAAATGAATAAAATTTAAGAATCGAATCTGTGCATATCTTGTTCTCAGAACTGGTTTGATCTTGGTTACTTTAAATCAAAACTTCAGAAAGACAGAGTAAGCAGTACCTGTTAATCAACGTTTGCTGACTCTATGAAGTGCAGTGGAAATTACTACACATTTGTCACAAACTTGACACTCCAGTTCTAGGACTGTAATTAAACTTGTTATTTAAATTACACTTGCTTAGTGCATCAGCTCAGCTTCTGCCCACTCTACAGGACCAGACATGTACGGGTGTATGCAAGGAAGCAGCTGGCTCTTGCTCACCTAGGTGGAGAACATTTTTCTCTGAGTTCAAAGGAGAAACTCAGGCAAATCATACTCGTTGTACCTGCTTTTAGATGAGATTTCCCCTCCCCGCCAAACTATTGCACTGATGATAGATGCAGAATTCTTATTTGCTGCAGCTGTAACTCAACATTCATGTATTTTTTCAAAACCTCTCAACTGCATTCCTGGGACTTCTGTATTCAGTAGGACCAGTTTTACGATAACTGAGTGTATATGTATGTGAATCTGTGTATTCAGGCATCTATTACAGAGAGAAGAATAGCAACTGTCATGTTGCATGAATACCCCTAGTGGATCCTCTTGATTTTCATATGTTTACAGCTACAATTGTTAATACTTTCTAGACTCACATCATTTGCATTTCTTGTTCTTGGAGGATGAATTTTCCAAAGCTTAAACATTTTTGAGAACTGTGAAAACCTAAATGATATTTTCATAATTTCTACCATTTCTTTAAAAAGAGTTTTTATCCCCAAATACCTAGCAAGAGAAGAAAAATATCTGGTACCAAATATTATTCAAGGAGCAATAAGATACAACTTCCAGTTTTCTGTTGAAAAACAAGATTTTGTCTTGTCTTAGTCTCAGATTTCAAACACAGATAGTGGTGCAAATGCGCAGGCCGACAACACAGGAAAACGTTTAGCAAAGCTGCTCTGGTGAAAATGCCCAATGTGATGTTTTCTCATTCAGCAGACTCAAGTAACACAGCTCAGAAGGTGCTCAGGGGAAGGAGCCTCTGTCATAAGCTCAGCATGGTAGCTTTGGATATGCCTTTCTCAAGGCTTTTCCCACACACGCTAAGGTCTGTGAATTTTCCACTCCTTTTCCTTGAAAAAATGAGTTTTAAAAGATCTGAAAGGAATGTATCCATGCAGTTTAAAAGATGTGTTTGGCTGAGATGAGACTGTCTGGACCAGTGATTTCAAGGGGGAAGAGGTAGGTGGAGAGGGAAAAGAAAAGTTCTCAGGGTCCCTCCTCTTTCTTCTCTAAGAGCCTCAGATTGTGGCTGGCTGTACGGGGAAGGCATTTCCTGATTTCAGTCTATAAATTGAGAGAATAAAAAGATCCACATAAACTGAAAAGTGTAACCCAGCTGGATACGTACCCCAATTTCTTAGGCCCTGAAGGAAATGGTAGGAGGTAGCTCTCCCTCCTTTTTTTTTCATTACTGTTGGTATAAATATGGATGAGGGAAAAAAGCAGGGGGTACGGGGGAAGAGGGGAGTAAGGGGTGGGAAAGGAAAACTGAAGTTATTCTTGCACGCACCAAGGAGCACATACAATCTCTGTAAGTCAGGAATTATATTGTTATGGCAAACATCCCAGCATCAGACAGGGGACTTAGAGTATTAGGGGAAAAACCCATAAAAACTTGACCAAAACTGATGTGTGAAAATCCACCAAGGTTAACTATTTCATCTTTTCCAGTCAAAGAGCTGATTTTTTCCTTTTGCCTTTTTGTTTCGTGAAACAGATCCAAATCATTACCCTGATTTAAACAGAATGAGGATGTTGTAGCTTACTGGTTTTTTTAAACTATTTTTAACTAATAAATTTCTGATATATGTTGTGATACAGCAGTATTTTTGCTCTCCAAAAGCCCCCAACAGACCACATCTAAAAATTTACAAATTAAACAACAACAACAAAGTTATTTAGAAATTTAAAAGCACTAGCAATAGGAAAACATTAAAAAACACAACAAACTAAACATATTTTCAGCTATGCTTTGAAATTAGATGGTGAACAGATGCTTCAGAAAGATAAAGCAAGGCTCCTTTCAGGCAGCACAAGTTTTAGGCAGCCTTTGGTAGGACCAAAAGGCCTCTGATGCGAGATGAGAGAGGTGAGATCAGACAAAAGCTGTGCGAAAGCAACGCGACTTTGAAAATGAGGCCTTGCAGGAGAAAGAGAAATCTTTTAAGAGAGTTGCCACACATCTGTCCTGTTTATGTAGAACCACCTGCTTCCTACTACCACCTCCTACAACTGCTAGCAAAGGAGTAGATGTCTTTGTCTTCCTCTGGGAGAGAGCTTAACTGTCCTGTGTTTCCATCATCTCTACCCTGAAAGCTTTCTGTGAAGCTGTGGAGCACAGGCATCTTATCAGAAAGGCCCTTTTTTTGTCAGTCACATGTGACAAAACCTTTCCAATATGCCAAAGCCATGCGACATTCATCTCACTGGAGCACAGGCGGGGAACACCACACGTCAGCTTCCAGAGCATCCGTGCAGGGCTCCACTCTGCTCGACCAGTGCTCAGACTATAAACATCTGCTTGAAATCTTTGCATGCTGCATCCAAAGCCTAAAATTTAAATACAGCTTGAAAGCTAAAGTGCCAGAAAGCCTGTAAAGATGAAAAAAACCCCATATCCTCTTGAACTAATGACAATTCCCTCCCTTACTTTTCATTCTACCATTACACTGCAAATAATGAACTTTATCACTAAACGATAATCGACAGCAAACAAATGCTAGGAAGAAGCAACTCAAGCTTAATTCAGCTGTTTGCAGGAGGTGGATTTTGTAATGATTTCAGAGCAAAAAAGTCCCCTTCATTAGCATATTAATCTTGTTGAACAGTATTCATCTTTTTCAGATCATTTTATAGTGTGCTATTCCTTTATCAATCATTCAATTATAACACAGTGAGATTATTGGATTTTAATCTAGACACTTAAGACAAAGTTCCTTTCCTATTCCTTTCCCTTCAGACAGGGAATTTAGAAGACTTTGGGCCACATGCTATACAAATCAATGCAATAGCTCAACCCAGATTATACTGTAGTCTAATCAGTGGAACAGTTTTTCACCTTGTGCCCTGAGCCTATGGGACCCAGACTCCTTAACCACAGTCCAGGGGAAAGGACAACTAAGGGGGATTTTATCTCCATTTTGAATGGATTTGAAGGGACAACTTTCAAGAGTAGAATCAAGTCAACTGCAAATTTTTTCAATAAACATCCTATCTTTATAAAAGTTTTCAGTTTGCTAACAACAAAACTGATTGCAAAAGTTTGTATTTTCTGTGGCAGTATTTTTGTTGTTGTTGTTTTTGTTTTGAAGGATTAGCAATTTTAGATCAAAAAACGTGTCAAAACAGGGTTCAAAATAGGAGGGAAAGGGACAGAAAACAAAAAGAGATGTTGCTATTAATTTTTTTTTTAAATTATTTTTAGTTTGTGAATTTATAATGCTTCCCAGGATTTAGGCTTTTCATCCTACTTTAGGAATGAAAAATGTGTTGAAATACTATAAATTCTCACTGCATTAAAGGATTACTTCTCTACCATGACCAGTCAGAAAAAAGCCCTTTCTAAGTTCAGAAAGCTCTAAGGCTTTGCCTGTGTTGCAGCAAGCCATTAATGCAAACCTTCTCTTATTTTGGGGTACGGGTAAGAGGATTTGCCCTTCTTCGGATTCCCCCTCTTTACTGAGTGCATCACTCCCAGTGGTTTTTGGAAGGACCCCTCGGGGACCACCCTGCCAGCTTCTCTTTCCATTTTCCAAGGGAACCCTAAGCCTTAGCTTTGCTTCGGTCCTTCGATTTGGCAAACATTTTAGGTAAGCGTGCCATCACATCTTTGAATAAAGATGCCAACCACGCCTAAGGGTGGCCAGATGTGACATGTTAAATGCAGCTGAGGAGTTTACAGGGCTGGGCAAGATTTAATACAAGCTGTGACAAGCACGAAGCTACCAATATGTGTGATGACAGAGTGGTTCTGTCACCCTTGGCTTTGACTTTATAACAGAACAATTTGGAGAGAAAAACTAAATGAAGTCCAAAGGCAGGGTATGTTGAAGAGGCAGAGATACTATTTTGATTTACAGATAAGAAGGACAGCATGACATCTTGTTCTCTGCTTGAGTTTCAAATGCAACACATCACTGTAGGGGGATGGATGCTTAGATGAAGTTTCACCTCTGCATCTCTGAAAATAATACAAATAGACCTGGAAATTGAGAAGACGACAGTTCTTTCTTTTTTGCTTTGTGTAGCAAATAATAACAGGTCTTGCAGAGCTCCCGATGAGGTAAAAATTTACCTGAGGGATGGGGTACCTTCACTGAAGACAGCACAGAAATTCAGCATCTGTGTGGGATCACAGCTCTGCTTTCTACAGCGATTGCTGTTAAACAGTTAAAAAAAGGCACATGCCAGTGTCTCACAGAGAAATGTCTGCTGCAGCTAAAAGAAATTAACTGACTTATCCCAGCACTTTCTTGCATGTCAATGTCTAACTTTTTAATCACAACCACCCTGCATAATATGGAAATTAAGAAAGCATCATTTTCCAGTAATTACCAGAAACACACACATTTTCCAACAGGGTGACATTATGTCATGAATTCCCTTGTCAAGAGGAAAAGAAGACAAAACATATCATACTTGTTTGAGAAGGCAAAGTGATAGATTTGTCATGAGGGTAATCATCTATAAAAAAAAAATCCACTATTATCAACTTCCTGAATTTCTGAAAAGGGATTCATTTTCTGCCTGAGCTAATAATGAACATTTTTCTTCTATTCATCATCTTCAGTTATTTTCTCTCTTGAGATTCATTTATCACTACCTACTGAGCCCAAGAAATAAAAAATAGGCAACATCCCCTTTTGAAGTAATGGCCTAGAAGAGTATTAAATCAAGAGGCAAAAGATGGATTTCAAAGATATACATTAGAAATTCCTGTAACAGCTGCAGGTTTTTCACAGGGGATCTGCACCACCGGTTTAGTAAAGGTATTGGGGAAAGTAAGTTCATCCTGTGACAGCAGAAAGTGGTGGACCATAAATTGTTTGGTTTTTTTCCTTTTGGTCCCCTCCCCGCCCCCGATAAAACCCACAATAAAAGGTATGAAGTTGAAGAAATAGTGAGATCAACGGCACTATAAAGTGCAATTCATGTTGGAGGAATTAGTCTAGGATGATAGTTCAAGCACATTTTAAATCTAAAATAGCTCACTTTAAAGCATACCATGCAGGCACTTGAAATCTTGTGAACCCTTCTGCCCGTGCCCAGCTCCCAACCTGTCAGAGAGTTGCTTGGGGCACTGATGGACTGTTTTGCGCTCTCAAGATACGGAGTGACAGCCACACTGGGGAGAATGGCCTAAAATGCTTTTCCTATGGTTCAGTGGGGCCTGAGGCTCCCCTGAGGCTCCCAGAGACCCAGTGTTGCTGAGCCTTCCCTGCTGCTGGCATCCTTGCTCTTTGGCAAGGATGGGGCATTTCTGGAGGGGAAAGGAAGAAGATGTGGGATTTGCACTTTAATTCTTCTCCTGTAAGATTCTGCTGTTGCATTGTCCTGTTATCCCTACTTGTATTTTCCAACAAAATGAGTCCTCATATCATCAGACCATGGAAACATGGGAAAGACAGGAGATGGAGGAACAGGACTTTCTTCTTTAATTTGGAGACCTCCCCAAATTCCCTCTTACTTCATCTCTTGCTCAACCTTTTCTGGCACACCAGGTAAAAACCAGATGAACAATCACTGTTGGAGGCACTTGCCTGATTCTAAAGGATGCACTTTCGCAAGGTTATTGTGTAAGTGCTTTCAGATCACTTGGGTCCTGGAAAAGGTCTCTGGGCAAATCAACGAGTCTACCCTCCAGGAGAAGACTTCTGAGAGATGTGCTTCAGCAACTCCAGGACACTAGGATTCACATCAAGGTACAGGTTTCTGTCATTAATTGGTTCCATACTTTCCATGCTGTCTCACTGGGATGCTGTCCAAATGCAGCTTCTTGCTCAAACTTGCTATGCTAAAGCAAGTGTATGGGATTTGAGACATTACTCTCTCAGATTCTAGCTTGTTGGCCTGAAGCCAAAATGCAGACACCACCTATGAAGTCCCAAAGCTAAGCAATTTTTATTATGCAAGGCTACGTCTGTGGAGGAAAGGCTCAATTTCACCAAGCCTGCAAAGCTGATAGCAAAGCACAGACCCCCTGCGACTTATTTCTGCAGTGTTTCCAAAGCCATGAGGCAGCAGGAAGGGATGGGTGTAAATTCAGTCTCTGCATTCAGAGAGTGTGACAATATGTATGCTTTTTGTTTTTGTGAAGTCAGCAGTCCATATGGATGTTCCCTTAGTCAAGCTTTCCTCCACAGATGAAGCTCACGGATTCCCCGATCAGGAAAGAGAGACAGCTTTCATTAGCAAATTCTCATCTCAGTGTTGTATGAACTAAGAGCAGGACTGGAGGAGGAGCAGAGGCTTCAACATCTGGTATTAATGGCATCAAATCATGTCACAGGTCAGCAAAACAATTTTATTCACTGGGTGATTTCTTGACACTGATTGCTCTAACATAGAGTTGCCAACAAGCCCCACTATCCCAAGGCAGCACCCTAGAAGTAAATACTCACAGCTGTTTCCAGAATTTTGCATAGTGGGTATTGAAATGGATTCTCTGCTTAACATAGCAGACAGCTAGCAAGAACAAAGCATGAAATCAAATTCCATCAATCCCTTAAAATTTGTTTATGCAACCCATTGTTACTGCTCACAGAACAGCTTTGGCAGCCAAAGGCCACGACAAAACGTAGCCTTAGTTTATACAGAGCAATTTTTCCCATCTGCCATTTTTGTTGTCAGTTGTTTCATATTGATTTCTCTCCATGCAGTTCCAAGTTTAACCCGGGCACAGCTGCATTGATCCAAGAAAGCTGAGGTAATTTGTCTCTTCTAGTGAAGCAGAAATGGGGCAGGAGATGGTACCTATCACCATTTTTCTGGTAGGAATATATTAGAATCTCTTTCCCCTAGCACTGATGTAGATTAAGCCTGCACTTACGGCTTTTCATACAAATATTTCTGGTAATTCCATTTTATCTCTGGCAGGCAAGATGAAATTCACACCAAGGAGCATGTTCTCAAGTAACTCCTTCCTTCACATGGGAATGAGCTGACTCAGCACATGAATTATGGAATCACAACTATATGGTGCCATATCACTGCCCTTAGATTTATAAAGGAGATTTTTCATTAACTATAAGCAGCATTTCTAGGGCTCTATAATAAAGGGATTTGACCTGCATCTACCTGGAGCCCCCCCTTATTTATGTGTGGAACTGGCCCACAGGACCTGCCCTATGGGTAATTCTCAGTGGTCATAAGTGCCTATTTAATTCTATGGGGTACCTTCTTCAAAACCCTTCTGGTCACCGCACAGTCACGAAAGAGGAATTGTAAGCAGCCAGCGTAATCACGGCAAAAGAGCATCTATCGCATGTGATGAGCGGAACAGAGGCTGTTGACCTTAGTAAACCGGAGCCTGAGATAGAGATCTGCTCACACCAAGCAGAGGGGAAAAAGCTATTTGAGTTAAAAACATCTCTCTGTAAGACGACCGCAAAGGCATCCAAATTAAAGGGTTGTTGAAGCGCTGAGGTTCAGGGCTGCCAGCCTAACTACCAGCATGGCTCAGAAGGTTCCTCTCAGTCCTTCTGTTTCTATGGTAGCTGTAAGCCCTGACATGAAAAATTCCCAGTGGCATAGGAGTACTACAGATCCATTAAAAAAATATATATGTAAATGATAGAAATCATTATATGTTCTCAATGAATTAATCGATCTTAATTTTAAGGCTTTCCAATGAGAAGGCTCTCCAGTAAATGCTATTAGAAAGTGCAATCGCTTCTATTCATAGCCACCTTTCAATGCACTCTGAAGCCGGATGAAATCCAGTGGGTTTTACTTGCCAGCAAAGCTTCATGGCAGATAAAACGTCAACTGCAAGAAACCTGCAATTCTTTTTTTGCCAACGGGCATTGTTAGATTATTGTGTGACAGGAAGACTATGCCTGGGAAATAACCCCCCGAACATTTCATCCTCCCCAGAATATGCTTTTGCGAGATAAGTCATAATAAATATAATATGCCAATTGCCTAACCTATTGGGAAAGAGCAGGTACACAGACAACTGTGTGCAAATATGAGAGAACCTGCTGACAGGCACAGACATGGTTTAAATGCCATCTCCAATCAGAGCACTATAGGTAAATGCCAGGCATGTAGCCCAATCATATAATATCTGGAAATTGTCCTCCCACTGTTGACAGAAATGACTGACAATGGTAAGTCACCCGTTACAATATCTGATACAAAAATTCAGGAATTACCAAAATGGCCAGCAGAAAACTGCAGGGAAAAAAAAAAAA
>VXAK01021906.1:66121-126353 GCA_013399435.1 Arenaria interpres
AAAGAAGGATGCTCAAAGGTAACTGATAGGAGCCAAAGTGACTGATACAAGCTGAGAAATGCAAAATGTATCTTTGTAATACAGAATTCCAAACTTTAAGCTTGGCATCAACGAAGGGCATGAAGTGACTCACATTTTAGAGGTCTGAAGACTATCTGGTTTGTTCTTCAAACTAGAAACTTCTAATTTATTAAGAGAAGTCAACTGATTTTTTTTTTTTTTAAATGGGTTAAGAGCATGATTCACATTTTCATTTTGCTGAGCACCCAACCAGAACATCCTTCCCTTCTCCCATTTGGAACACCCTCACTGGACATGGCTTCTCTACCTGCTCTCAAACTCCCAAACCAAGCTGTCAAAGCTCTCCCTATTAGCTAAGCATATAAGAAAAAGGCTCCGACAGTTTCCAAGAGGAGAATGAGGATGGTGAGTGGTAAATGCGGATATTTGGAACACATCTGTGGACATACACTTTGTCATTCGCTACTCAGTGCATCTCCAGCTCAGAGGAATGGATTCTCATACGCAGCAGCAGCAGCTGTTATTGTTTGGATTGTAAATAGTCATGAGCCATATGGTGTGGCAGAAGAAAAAAACTTCACACTTTCTCACATGGACAAATATTATTATTGCAAAGCATAAACACATCAATATATGTGTCTTTTCTCTGGGGCAGCATATAGCCTTCAACCTGATTCTAAAAAAATTATCGGCTTCCAGATGAGCAGATTACCTGTAAATATTAGGTTTGGACTTTCAGAATTTGGATGACTTGGCAGAAAACAAATGCAGGTGTGCAGCAGCTACAGTGTTTTCAGTTCCATAGATGGGATGAAAAAGAAACACAAAGTATAAATTGAGATAGTAAAATGGAAGTGAAAATTAGGAGGAAGGGAGAAAAAAAAAAAGACATTCTATACGCAACTACTACAGAGAAGTATGTTTCAGTGTCTTTTGTCACTGAGTACCTAACTACATAAAGAGCAGTGGGACTGTGGCATATCCTGCAGATGAATCAGCAGTTTCTTCACACATGTGAATTTGAACTTTCCACCTGGTCAGGGGTGTGTAAAACATCTCAGATGTTGGTGGATTATATGAAGAAAAGAGCAGGTCTCTCAAAAATGGTGGGATGTCTGCTTTGCAAAGGAAGCTGGCTATAACTGGCTATAATTTCCAGAACTTGAACAATGAGAAGATGCAGCCCACTGCCTTGCTGGCACGAGCTTACAAATCAGACATTCCCCTCTCTACACCTGTAACTGCAGAAAACCTGTGGAGTTCAGAAGGGGGGCTGCTTTCTTTTTAAACCATGATTTCTTCAGTGTTCATGTTTAAAACCTACTAGTGCTTCAATTGATGTTATTGCTAAAGCAGTTTTTAGCTTATCTTTTTACTTAAGCACTTTAATTCACTCTTTCCATTGTATGGTGGAGCTGGCAACACACACAGTTAACTTAGGGTTTTGGAGAGCCAAGTTTCTGAACTACATCTCAAAAATCTTAGCAGAGCTAAGCAGATGCTATAGCAGAGCAATAGCAAACACTGGCACATCCTAATCCTGTGGTTCGACAGACCCCATGAACCCGTGGCTTGGTAATTAACAGTTCTTCTGTTATGCTTTTCTTCTCTCAGCCCGTTTCAAACACTGCATTGACACCAACTGGCACACCACAGCAGTTCTGAGCTCGTGGAAGAAAAGCCTTTCACTTAGACACCTCGTCGGCAACTAGCGACCCCAAATGAAATGGTCCAGCAGACGATAAGGATAGCATGGCACTCCTGAGCCCGCAAGAGTGATGCCTCAGCTCAGGATGCTGGCAGCCACTAAGGGAAGTCAAGAGATCTTCCACTGTCATAAGCCCTTGTTGAGGGTCACAGTTCAAACCTGATCCAAGATACAAAAAGAGGCAGCAAATCATCATCTAACAGGAATTGAGAAAAAAAACCTCCAATCTTTCCACAGGATTTGGTTGTCCTGCATCAAACAGCCATTTTGCTCTCATGACCTTCCTCCCACGCCTCAGTTTTCACTGTAAGAAGACTGTAGGATTAAACACTTTCTAACGCTGTTGCACTTTCTGTCACGACATCATTAGCCACATCCTGGATATCATATATTTCTTTACCAAAACTCAAAACTGGAACCAAAGTAAGCAAAATGCCCGTGATAGAAGAACGGGTCCACTACTGTCTTTGGAGCTTTTGCATGCCTCAAAGTGTTTCTTCTTATCTTTGGCAGAAGACATTGCTCAGTTCAATGATTCAATAGGGACGAGCTATCGTGACTCACTCACCAAACTGGCTAGATAGCCCCCCTCTCAAGACGCATGAGGAACCAGCTCACCAGCCTCCAGCACTGAGATACCCCACAGAGCAAGTTGAGAATCCCCTCCAGATCTCAGCTCAGCAAAGCCGTGTGACTGCAAACCACACAAACAATGCAGACATCGGCATATCTTCTTTGTGACAACAAGGTGGCTTCTTCCACAGGAATGCAATGCATTTGCTGTTTTATTTTGAGATTATAACCAATATTTCCAGGCCCTCTTCTTTTAAAACACTTCTTGAAAAGTACAGTGTTTGCTCAACCGCAGCCCCATTTTTCAAAAATAATTTTTGCTCCTTTGGACATTTTAAATTATTAAACTGTGTTCAAGTGCAAAAAAAAATGAGGAAGACTACACTGTCTTACAAGCAATGCTCTGTGACAGGAAAACGTAAGGAAACATGGATGCTTATTTGAAAATTTGATTTCAAGAGGTGGGAAAGCCCATAGACAGAAGTTTACATTGCATCTTCTTCACAAAGTATTTATAAAGCTCAGCTCTGAGGCCAGAGCTCTGCTCTTGACAGAAAACAAGCTCGAGAGAAGAATGCAATCAGGTGAAGATGGAAGTGCTACTATTCTGGGAGAAAGGCATTAAAAAAAATCCCAGTCACTACAAAAAAAGAAAAAACCCTCAAAAACCCCCAAAAACAAACAAAAAATCAAAACTAAGCTGTTCTCAGTTTTAATTTTAGGAAATACTTAAACCAGTTAGCAAATCATGAAGAACAAACACTCCCATAGCCATCACTGGACACAAGCTCACCTGAAATAACTAAATTGTGAAAGTTATTCCCCGCATGGGAACACGCTCCATATATATGTTCAGACAACCACAGAGCTTGTCTTTACCCACAACGCTCTTGGATTACAACCAGATTGCAGGATCATGGCCTACAGGTTCAACGGAACAAACATTTCCACATGCAAACCTGCTGTCACAAGCTAATGACATTTGTACAAATCATATATACAAGAGAGCAAAACCAAGAACTTCATAGCTGGCAAACTTGAACTAAATTATGTGGAAAAAGATTAGCATAAATCCTACATGTCTAAAATGCAGGTTGTTTATGTATTCCGGTGCTTTCAGCAGTTGGATAGCCAATGGTTACTTTAGTTGCTTTTTTTAAAAAAAAAACAAAAAGAAATACAAGTAAGTCCTCGCAAATTTGAACACCTTTTATATTAATTACTCTCTCCCAACTGCAGTGCTGCCTATGGAGGAAAGACCTAGAGATGGCTGAAACGGTGTCAAAGACTAAACTTAGCCACGAAGTAAGAATCACAGCAGCCCTGTGAAGGAGACAAACATAACTGATATTTTAAATATACGGAAACCAAAAGATTTGCGTGTGTGTCTCTACCTCACTACATGAATAAAGTACAATTCACTTTTTAAACAAGCATAGGAAAATTGGTTGTACAGTGGCCTCCTCAAACTCATCTAAGGCTGCCCGTGGCAGTGCCCGAGATGATAAACCAGACAGAGTGATTATACGCTTTACCAGCCAGATCACGCTGCCTCTCTCCCTCAGAAAAAAAAAAAAAAGTGTTTCCTAAGTTACTTTAGAAAACCTCCAGTTGATTTTTTCTTTTCATCAGGCTAATCTGAATGTCCTGATTACCATCAGCAACAAGGGAAGGCACAATAAAGTTTACTTGTTCTAACCTGCAGCTATGCATATGGTTACCTCCCTATACTTAAGCAGCATTATTTTGTCTGGCCTTTTTACTCTTATGGGCAAAACTTGGACTTAAAAAACCCACCCTCTCTTTTGGATAAAACTGATAGTTCAATGACTGAAGTATTATTCGTATTCTGATGGAAAAAAAAAAAAAGAGAAAAAAAGAAACAAAAGAAAATGGCTACTTACAGAACATGCAGAATACAGTTAATAGAGATAATGCAGTTTCCAGAAAGAGAACAATGATAATTAGTCATTTAAAGAGTTTTCACCCATCTGAAATAAAATTAAGTTTTTATTTTATTTTTCCTTTTTTTAAAGTAAAAAAATAAATAATCTCTTTAAATATCTAGATAGCAATACCACAAATGATTTTGAAAATCTAGCTTACTATTATGTTAAAAGCAGCTGCTTAGACAAAATGCACCTATTTAATGAGCTGACATGTTTCCCTTTCAGAAGAAGTCAGATGAACTAACTGTGAATCAGATTTCTATCTCGATATTAAAAGAGAATTCACATTCCACTTTCCCATGGAACACGACAGCAAGCGTGCCTGTTACTGTCTCACCCCTTCTTTAATTGATATGTTATGTTTTCCACTTAATAAAAACCATATAGCCCTGCAGTCAGAATACCAAAATCACTTCCATCTTAGTTTTCAGAAACTGCTGAATAAAACTCGGAGCAAAAATAATCCCTCCTTCCCCACTCACAGGGTTTACTCACCATCACTTTATTCCAAAACTCAGCTTCACTTGAAAAGTGATCCATAGCAATGAAATGATTTCTTCCTTGTCAAAAGTATCGCTCCAATCATTTAAATTACTGAACAAAGAAAAGGAAACATTGTGCTCCACAGAGCACTCTCAACGCACTGTTGTTTTCGCTGATGCAATGAGGCTTCTAAGCAAACGAGTTTGCAAGCAAGCTGGGTAGTGGCATTTTCCTTATGATTCAAACGCGGAGTATGCCTCAGCTAACTGAATGCTTGCACAACGTATAATAAAGGAACTCAAGGATTCATACATGTCTCCAGCACAATCGTTCGTAAAACTTCAACTCGTATTACCATCTGTAACTCTGCCACACCTCAAAAATGACGTGCCAGATACAAACTTTTACTGGGTGCTATGTGCAGCCAAGAGAAAGATAGCTTCGAGCCAGAGGCTTGTATTTAAAAGTCTCTGAAGTGTAAGTCCCTAAGGTGTATGAAGTTACATTCTGTGCATGGAACGTAACTCTGGATTCCTGCTTGCTATGTATATAAATATCATAAAGTTCATCATAAGCTACACGTCAAAAGCATCTTGTGCATTGCTGCATTAATGCACAAAACTATCGCAGTAGGAAGAAGTTGCAAAAACATATTTAAATGTATTTGCAATTGCCATTTTGAACAATTAAAAAAAAAAACCCAAAACTCCAAGAAAAGCACAGAAGAATTTGCAGTGCATTTTTTGAGAAATGGGAATAACAAAATCCAGGGTCAATCTAAATGCCGCCACCTCTTTTTCATAGACATGCAGACCTGTTTGTGCCCAAAGAAGAGACGCTGAGGAGATTAGTTGCAACTCTCTACAGTAGACTGAAAAAGGGGGAAATATGTAACCACCTAATAACTGTCTGCTGGTTAGGAGACTCCAATGCAAGATTTGTCATTTACTTCATCTGCCTATCTTTAAAGCTTTTGGTCAGCTGCCTTCACAGGTAAACCTTGAGGAGATTCAAAATCTTTTAAGTCCCAGACTAAAAATACCACTCCAAGCAAATAAATGCTGTTGCAGATCTTTACAGGGCCATCAAGCCCTCATCGGATTCATAAGATAACCTTTTTTTACTTTGTAAGCTTCTTCTGACACATTGAGGTCTGAGGTAGCATTCACTCTTCACCTCTCGATGTTTCCTAATGAGTTGGGACCACTGCAGGTGCTGCAGCCCTTACTGGCTTGAAAATTCCTGAAACAATCTAAATGAATGTTGTCCATAGCTCCAAGTTTTAATATTTCAAAGCTTTTTTTTTTCTGCCAAGCTCCCATCTTTAATATCCTCCAATCTTTAACATCTTCCTCTGATTCCTTTGCTGTGTTTGCGTGCTCTTCTTGTACCTACGGGAAGTGGACAGGCAAAAGCCAGGTAACGAGGTGGATGGGAGCAGGAGCGGTTCCTGGGGGAGCTCAAGCAGCCTCTGCTGGGGCCAGGCTGCTGGTGTGGGGAGACGTGGTTGGGCCCACCTGTCTGGGGGGCGATTCATGCCCACGGCTGGAGGGACACCTCAACAGCTGGGAGGTGGAACACCTACATGTTGGATTTTGCTGGGTAATATAGTGGTAATGCCACCACCCTGTTAAATCATTTAAAACATAGGAAAAGCCTTCCACCTTCTTACAGCTTAGGAAATTCTACCTATATATATATCTAATACCTAATAATATAATGTACATATAATAGTGTATTACCTACACTATTATAACCTGAACCACTTACGCGCTTTCAGACAGCACTTAAGTAGATCACTGGGAAAAAATAAAAAGGAGAATAAAAATGCCATATTTTCACCCAAGGGAGTCACTCAGGCTAGTAAAACATCCCTGCCGGACTCAGACTGCACACTTCGGCCTGGGATATACTTGCCCTATTTAACACACCGATCAACATTTACAATCCAATGATCCAATTTCCGATTTCCCAAGTCTATGCCATCCCAAAACAATGTGGGATAAATATAGACGCACCTTTCATCAGCACTTATTCCCAGTTAAGCACTTCAGTGTACTACTTATACAAACAAAATGAAATAAAACAGGATGCAGATCATCCTGCATCTGTCCAGAAATAAATAATTACAAAGAATGTTGCTCAGCAATAAATCTATTATTAGTGCTTTTCAAGCTCTTTGATTTGCAAAAACTAGCAAACTGTTCCTTATCAGCATGTATGTTCTTCCTGTTTTATTCTGTGAATCCTGCAACTAGGCAAATGAATATAATAATTCTGGCATTTTGTGGAACACAGACATCTTTGTCCTATTGCAAAGGATCCTGAACCCTCTAGGCTTTCCAGTTACAACCAGGATGTCTCTAGTACTTTATCTGTTGTTTTGAACCAGTACATTGAACCCAGCGGGTTGGAAATATGTCCTGTCACTGAGCTCCACTGTTAAGCACTACGGAATTTTTGTAGATCTGTTATTTTACCATGAAAATGTTACTTTATTTTACTTACGCATTTTATTTTAAGGGCCATTTGAATCTGTGTTATGAAATTTAATTTACATGGAAAATCACCTCATCTTAGATTTGTTATTTCAAAAACCAGAAAACAATTTTGACAGTTAAAAATACTGTGGTGAAAAACTGCGGAGAAAACTCTAAATGACTGACTTCTTGGTTTTCAACAGATATTTGGAGGGGGAGGGAGAAAAAGAAGAACAAAGGTCAAGTGATGGCGGCTTGTGCATTGCTGGATCTTATAGGCAGGAACACAGGATAGAGATGGCAAGGAAAACCACAGAGGTGAAATGGCACACAGCAGAAAGAAACTTTAAAAGCCTATTTTTCTCTTTTTACTCCCTTAATTCTCGTGCTACACAACATAAAATCTTCCATCAGGATCATAATAAACATCTATCAAAGATCTTTCTCTGCTACCTTAACAGAAGGCCAAATAATTCACCAGTTGAAGTTCAATTACATTTTTTTCTGCAGTAAGCCAGAAAAAGGTGAAAAGTAAATCACCTTTATGTACTCTTCCTGAAGTTCTTTTATACTGATCCACTCAGAGAACATGTTCTGAACATGTCAATCATCTAGCTCTGTGCTTCTGCCTGTACCAGGCAGACCCCCACCCAACTTTGTATTTTAATTTCAATGCCTATTTACATAGGTCCGTGTTAAAATCACGCACTTGTACTAATGTCTTATAAATATCATCCCTGAGCGCTTCAGCACACTTTACCTGCTTTGATTTGCAAGAAAGATTTCCAAGGTTTGATTTCTGTAGCAATTACAAGTAACTTCTGTTTTTAATGATCTATTTCTGAAGCAGACCTTGGTACCACAGTTACATACTAATGGGCCACCTCTTCTTTCTCAGCTATGGAAATGCAGCAATTTACCCCCGCGAGGGGTCGTCTTTACCTACTGGTGCGATGCTGCAGATTTCCCATATTTTGTGGGTGATTAGGACAGCCCTCTGTGACACCACTGTGCCAAATATGACATGCACATGTGTCTTTGTCCCAAAATTTAAAGCACACTATTTGCCAGCATCTTCACTCCAATCTGACAAGGCCAAGGGAGATTTCACTTCTGGTTTACTGGGTGAAGTTTGGCTTTTGCAGCATGAAATAAGGTTGCGGATCAACTTTTATTGACTAATGAAGTCTTACACTGGCAGAGAAACCCATCAGCCTGTTGGGATCCTGACTGCTAGCATCTAAAGTGAAATTCTTCCAACGACTGACACAAGTATATGCCTTGGTTAATATGACAGCTAATCATTTCAGACTTCACTAAAAGCAAATCACGTGCTCTGGGGAGGCAAGCAGCTAACTTGGCAGCAGAGGTCTCTGTCTCTTGCAGCTCTTTGGGAAAAAAACCTGATCACCAACAAAACTATTTCTAACTGCTCCACGTGTATTAACAAAACTGAAATTATTACTGTAGAAAACATCCCGTCTCCTGTTCCTACACCACTATGGCCTCTGAACTGCTCACTCGAGTTGTAATCGAGTACGGCTTTTAAACTAGTGGCAACTGGCTCCACGAACATTTCTAGGTTCAGTCAAGCTGAATATTGATTTTAAAAAACTTAAACACACACGTTATTGCATGTGCCAACTCAACCACACTCACATCCTGGGCAATGGCAGAGCCTCTGGTGGACAGGGCAATATCTAACACTGCCACTAAAACCAGCTGGACAAGAGCTTTGCCATACGCGTGTGATCTGCCAACATCTTGCTTCCAACTTGCAACTACCTATTTCGTGACGGCTGATCATACCCCCAAACAGGGCTTGATGAAGTTATATTGCAAGATGTGGCATCGGTAGTTTGATATTCTTTGTGTTAATGGCCTCCAACAACTTTGAAGCTAAGGAGCACCGTGTACCAGGAGTCTGCCTGGAATTAGCAGCATCAGAAAACTGGCACACTCTGACACACCACTTTCTGCACCAATGAGTGCTGTAGAGTCAAAGCCTTATCTGCAGCGACGCAGGATGTGTCTCATTACGTGATGCTGAGAGGAATGTGAGGCACGTTGTGGCCATCGCTTCACTCCAGTTTGTAAGAAATGCCACTTCATAGCAGAAGAGACTACAGATTTGAAAATTTATATAAGGTGGCTGAACCTTTCCAACATACGTGTTAGGGGAGCTATAACATAAATACACAATATTGCACAGTAAGAACTGGAAGCACTGAAAGACTCATAACCTGAAATAGTAATTTAATAATCAAGCCCTTATGAAATAACACCCAACACCATCTGACACTGGGAGCTGACAGTACCTCCCCAATCAGTGCTAAATAATGCATCCATAACAATTGCCTCTCACTTGATTATGTTAATGTAGTTGATACTAGATGCAATTCAAAGATTATTGAAGTCAATGAGTGTTCCTCATTAATGCCAATGGAATTTGGATCAGATTCATCAAGTTAAAATATAAGAGAGGAGCTAGAAGTGTGATAGAGGCATAAGCAGCAATGGTGGTTCTAGACCTTGAATATTAAAAATTATTGTATGCTTACTATGTACCATGGTAGAAGATCCTTGAGAATAGTTGTTTTGGATTGTTTGTGACAAAGGTAAGTGGCAAAAACCAACTCTGCTATAAATCCCCACTGTTGTTTGTGCACACGATCTCCTTCTGACACTCCAAAATACCCTTTGATTCATGAAATGCCAAGAGAGTTTTGATCATAAAATCCTACAGTTCTGAACTCCAAGTAAACTTTCCATACTGGACTCAATTCTACAGTTAAGATTCTCATTACATGAGGCGGTACCATTTCTAACTACAAAGTCTGAGGTATGAGATGAATTCTTTTTCCTGTTTATTGCAGAGCAGTAGATGAGGATACAACAGAAAAGACTCTGGTAATTGATAAATTAAAGAGGAAATGGGGCAAAAAGGTCTCTAACATCTCTAACAGCGACTCCAAATGCAAACTATATAACACACCAGGAAAACTGGACATAGCTGTGCTCAGGGAACCTTACATTTTATTGTTTGACTTGCTTGTTATGCTACAGATGTTTGTAAGGATCAGGACAAAATTTGTCTAGGAAAAACTTTATCACCTCTTTACTGCATTTTCTTCAGTCCTTATTTTCATCAATTTAAAACACCGGAAGAGCACAGAGACTTCAGAAAGGTTGAGACATTACGTGAGGACAGTAAAGCTCATGGCAGGTTTGGGAATTCCAAGAAAAGGTCAGCATCTTCATCCTCTGGGAACCCCTACACAAGTCTTGAGCATCAACGAGCAGTAAAACTTCTGTCACGTTCCCAGATACTTTTGCCAAAATGGAGGATCAAGGAAACGGTGCTTTTAGTTTTCTGTTTATGCCTTCCCCCCATACCCCCACCCAACTCCTTCCTCCTCCTTGCAGGAATAATGTTGCCTTTTGAACTCAGGGTGCTGACAGGAAGAGTTCCCATTGCTCTGTTCTTCTTTATAGATCCTGTAGCAGAAAACCCTGGTAGGAATACAAATTTGCAGTAGCGGGTGTCCTTTCATTGCTGAAATGAAGATGGGACATCAAGATCAACTCCTATGGGAGGTGTGAGAAACATTTAAGAAATATTGCAAGCAGAGAAGCACAAAGGCATTGCCCCGGATCAGCTCTCCGGTCTTTGGGGCGGTAAGTTAGAGGAAGCAGATGGTGTTGCTCTCCATCTGGAGCCAGTCTAACTCAAGACATTAATCTGTGCACACACATCCCATGCACAGATCACGACACTTGGACACTAACACAAGCCAAGCAAGGGTTTGCATGGAATGAAGGAGTGCACGATAAAATATTCACAGTTTTAAAAATGCATTTTTAATTACTTTCCAAGGAAGCAGCTCGATATTTCTTCATTAGCAGAGTTCACCAACTTGGACAGACTGGTACAGCAATTTTAAGCTTAGCGAAAGACCAAATCAAATCAAAACAAAACAAAAACCCGCATCTCCTCTTGAAAATATTTGATGCCTGTTAGCTGCCTTGCTTTCATCTGACCCAGGTTTTGTGTACTTAGGCTGTTGACCATTTACGCTGTGCTGGATCTTGCAGACAACGTACACAGAGTGCTGCCACTCCAGAGGGGGAAGAGAAAACCATTAGGCAGCCCTGCTACCTCCACGGGACTGATGCCAGCAATTTCTGTGAAAAAAGTGGGTTTGTGCTTATGTGAATTTCTTGTATACACGTGATCTTACAATTTGCCTGTGCTGGAAGGTAGGACGCAGAAGCCACTGGTCCTTTTTGTTCAGTCAGGCCTACCCAGACATGAAAATTATGTGTTTTTTGGAAGCAACACAGAGACAGTTGACACTGATTTTAGAAAAAGTCACCATCTCATTTACCAAGAAAGACAGAAAGAGAAAGGAAAAAGTAATTTTACTTTGAATTTTCCAGCAGCTCTGTAAATGACGTCCATGCTGCCAGCTTCCTACACAACTTTCTTACCAACTAATAGGAGGCTGCTACCAATTACTAGAGTTACTATCCTAAATCCTAAAAGCTGAAGCAGTTTTCAGTCAACACATCTTGACTGGAAAACAAAAAGTTCATTTGTTCTTGTATAAAGTCCCCCAGTAAACAACGCTCTTACTCTCTCCTGTTTAGCCTTGCAAACAGAAATGTTTAAGCATCATTTTCTCATGCAGCACCATTTTTTCTCCATCTATGGCAGACAGTCCCTGTGTTTAACTTAACGTAGCAACCCGACAGCATGGGAAAAACATTTATAAGCACAAGCGAGATTGCAGCAAATGCTGACATGATTACCTGTCAAAAATAAGCCAGAATTATATAAAGTATATAAATAATCAGCAAGATATTTATCAAACTCCTTGACAGTACTATATGGAGGATGTCAGCCTTTGATAGTTGATGGGAAAAAAATATCCAAGACCAGAAGCCAGTATAGTCCCAGCCTGGCTCTTATCAGAAGTGGTTGCCTCCCCATCGCTACGCATCCCACAGCTTTAATAGAACAATTTAGCAGTATTGTTGGTCAGTCTCATTCCCGATTATCAATATATAATATCCACAGATGCTTTGATAACCAAAAATTGCAAACAAACCCTCCCAACCCCCAATTACTGTCAATTATTTAACATGGTTTTCATAACTTGGAGCCTTCTCAAAGGTATATAACCATAGCTTTCTTTTTAAAGCTTCAGCTTCTAGAATCATGTTATTTATGAGAAGTTCAGTTTTCATGAAGAGTATCATCATGTTTTAAGTACTCAGGGTCACAGGGAAGGGACACAAAGTCTGATGCCTAAAAGATACAAAAATAATAATATAAATAAAACTGGTTTGTATAATATCTGGCATTAGATATAGGGAAATCAAAAAATTTTAGCACCAATGGATCCTTCAGCATGTTGTTTACATCCACAGTTCTTTATCTTTAAACATAATGGACTCAGTTGCCTCATCTATTTCTGCCCAGAATATCATCAACAACCCACGATTTCCTCTCTCTTCCAATGTGCTCAGTTCCATTGATTTCAGAAAGGTAGTGTGGCATAGCAGGAAAGCACACAATGAAACAACTTTTCTGTGCTATAAACAAACTACTAAACTTGCAGTGGTTAATACCAAAATATAACGCAAATGCTGGGAACCTTACAGTAGTGATTTTGGATACGAAGTGACAGTAAATGGCAAGTAAATCTGTAATTTCAATTATTGGTCTTGAAAAAAACCAAAGGCATAACTTCGTTTAAATGAATACATGCCAGATAATTCAAAAGAACAGTTTAAATGGCTAAATTTTTAAAGCTACATCATCATCCTTATCAGAATTATTGTATTTTTGGAAAAAACCCTGCAAGTAAAATTATGATTATTAAGTCAGGACAAAATATCAGCTCTTTATATCATGTTTAAGTTGTGATCTTGTACATAAGCAAATTATGCTTTCCCTTCCTCGGCCTGTTTCAGTTAATTTGCCCTACAGTTTTCTTCCTTTTTCCTTCATTTTATTGAAGTTTTAGGGGGTGCAGAGGGAGGAGGGGGCCATTTGGCATAGGCTTTTTCAGCAGAGTCTTCCTTCAGCGAACGTCTACCTCTTTCGAAATACAAAAGCAAATGACAAGGCTGATTCCTCCGATGTTATGGGAGCCCCCAGAAGGCCCCCGATGCCACCCCAAGCGGGCAGTCGGTTGCTCAGGGTGGCCCAGAGATCCCCACATCTCCCCACCGGCCCCTGGGAGCTGCAACGAGGGCTGCGCCGAGCCCAAGCACACGCACCTTCCCCCGGGGAAACGCCAGTATTCAATACACTGGGGGCCTCCCCTTCCCGGACAATTAATAACGAAGCCCACCAACCCAATTGCAGCCCCAAAGCCCTACGGTTTAAACCCAAGGGACATTTGGCGGGTTTGCACTTTTTTTTTCTTTTTTTTTTTCTTTTTTTTAATCCCTTGCTTTCATTTTCCTTTTATTTTCCCTGAATTTTTGGAGTTGGAAGGGACCACAGAGATCATCTAGTCCAACCCACCCTGCCGAAGCAGGATTGCCCAGAGCATGTTAGAGCACGTTACTCAGGCCGGCATCCAGGCGGGTCTTGAAAATCTCCAAAGAAGGGGACTCCATGACCTCCCTGGGCAGCCTGTTCCAGGGCTCTGTGTTGGTTTGTTTGGGTTTTGTTTGCTTTACGAAGTGACGAGCTCGGCTACAAAGCGCCGCAGGTTGTAAGGCCCCGGGTACGCGCCCGCTTCCCCCCGTCCCCGTCCCCGTTCCCGGCGGCGGCCGCTGGGTGGCAGCCGGAGCCTGCGCAGGCGGCCCGGCGGCGGAGGGCGGCCACCCCGGTGGCCCAGGACCTCTTTGGGGCAGTCGCGACCGGGTAAACTCTTCCCCACGCTTTACAGGTGCGGTAGGTTGAGCACTTGTAGTCATTTCCGCAGAGGACACGTTTGGATAAAACTTAGAATCGTAGAATAGTTCGGGTTGGAAGGGACCTTTAAAGGTAGCCCACCCCCCCGACAATGAGCAGGGACATCTTTCGCTAGATCAGCTTGCTCGGAGTCCCGTCCAACCTGGCCTTGAATGCCCAGGGATGGGGCATCTACCACCTCTCTGGGCAACCCGTTTCAGGTGTCTCACCAACCTTACTGAAAAATTTTTTTTTTTCTTTCTAGTTTGAATCTCCCCTCTTTCAGTTTAAAACCGTTACCCCTCGTCCTATCGCTCCACTCCCTGATAAAGAGTCCCTCCCCGTCCCTCCTGTAGCCCCCTTTAGGTACCGGAAGGCCACTACAAGGTCTCCCCGGACCCTTCTCTTCTCCACGCTGAACAACCCCAACCCTCTCAGTGCTCATAGGAGAGGTGCTCCAGCCCTCTGATCATCTTCATGGCCCTCCTCTGGACCCTCTCCAACAGGTCCATGTCCTTGCTGTGCCGAGGGCTCCCCAGTTGGACGCTTGCTACAAAACTTACCAGTGGTCTCAAAGATGATTGTTTTTACCCGATATGGCTGTAGAAATACCACATTTGGTTGGGGCTTTTTCTTTTTTTTTTTTTTGTAAACTTAGCAGAACAAGTTTTGAACAAAACTTCTCCACCGACTATTGCTGTTTAGCCCAACATGGAGACCAAGCAAGCGAGGTCCCTCACCAATAAAACTGCACAGAAACAAATCCTACAAAGCATCGAATACAGTGTGCGCTTTCCCCTACACAGCTACAATTGCAAAATCATCTCGAATTTTATGCACATATAAATAGTGCCTGTTGGATTGGAGGCCCAGCCTGACTTTGCCACCCTGGGTGGCCTCCTTGCAGAAAAGCAACAAAGATCCCTCAGTGATCGGAAAGGATGCAGCACTGGTTTGCTTTGCATGTTGAAAGAAACAAAAATGAACTATCTCCTGCTGAAAGTAATTCTCTGCAGAGTAAGCATTAAAAAAAATGAAAGAGATACTCAACCAGAGTCAGCTGGGTGAGGAAAGGGACTGGACCCGGCAGTTCCTACCCACTAAGCACATCTCCATCACCCCATCTACTATTCTGAGCAAGGACCAGAGCAGACAGGTAGCACAATCCATTTACTGTTAAAAAGCTACAGCTTGTCCCTCCCATCGCCAGACATCTAATGCTGAAAAAGTGATATGGTTGGAAGAGGGAAAACAGACAACTAATAAAATATTAGCCTATCCCTTTGTTTTCATGTCAGGGACAGTGTGTGCCTACAGTTACACGAGTAAACGCAAATTCCGAAACACAGAAGGTACATTTAACATCGGTGTGTGTTTATGCCCATGTGGGTCTCTTTCTTTCTGAAGTGTACAAACCACAGCAGAGCACTTCCAAGCCTGTTGTAGGCCAGGGAAATGACTGCCAGATTTCACTGTAGAAGTAAAATTGCAGTCTAACTTGCAATGCTGCGTTTGGATGCCTTTTTTGCAGTTCTTTATGACGCAAATTTGAGGCTATGTAAAGACGTTTGATTACCCTCATTGTATATCCTTGAGCTAAACTCACAATCTGAATTGTCCCATTTGAAATGAAGTAAAGACAAGACTGAATGGTAGGATCCAAGCAGCCGCTTTTAACAACTGTATAATAGAGTCCCCACATCAGATATGTGCTTTTCCCCCCCCCTCAGACAGAGATTGGTGTAAAACTAGTAAGAGCAAATTATTCAAGCTGATGAACACACACAGAAAATATTCAGCAGACCAGGAACACCCTGCAAAAACAGTAATCCAATAAATAACTCCAGTCCAGACAAGGCCAAGCATAAGAGGCTACATCTGGATGATGAAGAGATGAAGAGCAACCTAGCTTTAGTTCAGCTTTAACGGTCTGCCCTCCCCCCGCGCCCCCTTTTCTTTTTCTCTTTTTCCAACACTAACACCCAGTGCTGCCAATTTTTCTAAACCTGTTGTTAGCAAATGTTGACAGTAACAGCAGAGTCTGCCCCATAATGAACTGTGGTATCTTGTGCATTGAAAAGTCAACTTCTTTAGAACATCTCTCTCTGAATGCGGTTTGTCTTTCTCCAGCCAAATCTTTGTACAGACAAATGACCCGAGAAGTTTTGTCAACCTTCCTATTTTAAAATCAATTATTTCTTCAGGTTGTAATAACCAGAAGCCACCAGTGTTTTCAGGGGGATTTCTTCCTTTCAGAAAGATACTTTTTAGTGCATTAAGATAAACAGAAACCTGCTTTGGGCAGTTAAAACTCTGGAAGACTGCTCAGTAAGGGAAGAGGAGGGAGGGCAAAGTGGGAGAAAAGCAGCCTGGCTGGGGAACGAACAACTTTTCAGTCCCTATCTCCTGGGAAACGCAGCACAGCTGAGGTACTGATCCGACCCCTCAGCCTGCACAACCTCTGCAACTCCTTTTCTCTGACGTGGTTATCGCAACTTGCAATTCTTCCCAGAGTTGCAGACGTGCTGCTCGTCACCTTCACAGGGCACAAGTCAGACTGCAGAGGGATTGCCTTACCCAAGACCATACAGAAAGCCTGCAGCAAAGCAAGGACTTGGAGCCAGGTCACCCACGCTTCCAGCTAGTCACCTCATCCCTTTCCCAGGCTTTCCCCCAGTCAGGAAACACTGCAGACCCAGGCAGGGTGGAGATAAAGAGGGGTGGTAGGAAGGTGGAGCGGTGAGAAACTGAGTTAAGAATCAAACATCAGAACCCTGCTGAATATTAACAGTTAAACTCATCTTTTTGTCAAATTGAACTGTGAAAGGAAGCTGTGATAGGAGGTTTTCAAAGGCAGCTGGAGCTTATATACATAGGGAAATGATTTGACTTATGACTTAAAATGTTTATTTTCAGGGCGTTGATGGGAATGTGTGTCCTGCCTAAGGCCCTGGCACAGCTCGGCACTTATTTTCACCATGGGCAATGCTGTCCTGAGCATCTCAGATGGCAACCACCTGGCACGCACCAGCTGGCAAATGGTCTCGCTGTACTTGTATGGCAGCACATTGCCGTGGTTACTCCGGTATAAACTCCCTGCCTGGGCGCTCCTCCCAAAACAAGAGTGACCGAAGGAGGAGTTATACCCGTGTAACTGGAGCAGTTTAATTACACTGGCAAATTTTCCCTGCAGACAAGCACTAAGAGAGCTAATTCTGACACTTTTCCAGGGGAAAATCACCCTGGATGTCTCTGCACCTTTGTGAAGTCTGTGAGTGCTTACAGTGCCTTCACCCGTAGCTGGAGCAACATGCAACCCTGGACTTTCCAGTTCCTATCACTTTCGTTCAGAATACCTGAGTTTCCTGTGCTCCCGCTTCCATGACAAGTATTCTGTATCTCCCAGAATACTGATATTCCTTGAGAAATAGCAACAAAAAATATTATAAGAAATAAAAAGACACGCCCCCCCCCAATACCACATAAAATCCCAGTACCACATAGTTTCAAAAATTAATGTCATTTTCCCCACTATTGTTGTTGTAAAAGGCTTAATTTTATTTATTAAAGCTTTTCAGTTCTCCTTGGAGATTTTCAGGAAGCCAATAGAGAAACTAAGCAAACTGTCCCCCAGAATATAATAAGAAAAGAAACCACACGGTACCACCGAGGAGCACACACACGGCTTCTTAACAGCACGCTTGATGAAACGCAGCCCTGACTTCTTCTCCTCCAGCCTGGCACTGGTCCAAGGCAGACTCAACCGCAACAGCATGTGCCAAGCTGTGCCACAAGCTCATTACAAGGTCTCAGCCAGGTGACCTCCTGACACTTCCACTTGTTCCTGCTGCTTTGGAGGCAAGAGACCGAACACATACCCCCAGACCCTGCGCCTGAGACTGTTCAGCATCCTCCTCCACAATTTTTGGAGCAGCCCAAGCTAGACCTGAGGAAACTTAACGCTGGATATTGTACCGACACTAGCGTTTAGGTCACGACCTAGGTTTTGACAGCTCCCCAGTCAGCAGCTTTCAAGCAGTACTGGCAGGACCCAAAAATGTGAACTTCCCAAATTAGGCACCCTGAATGTATCAAAGTACAAATTTGATCAATGCCATCAGATTAGATCCCATCTAATCCCACACAAACGGGAAAAATTCACTTACTCATATAGTTGCAACTTGCTATTAACCAACTCTAAATAGCTAGTAAAGGCTGAGTGAAGGGAAGGTATCAGGTTTTACATGTAGTAACTCTCTCAAGTGAAGTTCAAACTATGAACCCTTAATCATGAATATGTGCAACATTTGGGCAGTTTATCAGGTATATTTGTGGGGGAGAAAAGTGCCGATTCCCATACAGCCTAAGAGTTTGAGCAAGTAAACTGCTTATTCAGAGTTTGCCGGCACCATTCCTGCTGTGAGATGATGGTTTCTGTGCTATGAAAACATAAGTGAATATTTGCTATCTCCAGAAACTAGTTAGGGTTTATTGACAGTCTGGTTTAAGAAAGCATTACGGGATTCTTTTCCCTGTTTCTCTATTTCTTCACAGGTGAAAATAAAACCTGCCACCACTCAGCCCTAAAAGCACGTTTAGAAAGTAATGGAAACAAGTGTGACTAGGGCTAACCTGAAGGAAACGGCAACACTGACAGCACACGCTGCACGCTGACAAAATGACAAGGGCCTTACATGGAATTACCAAAAACTGCAGAAGTACTCAGACTTTGGGCCAAACCATGATTTATACTACAGTAATTCTACTCGTCATTGGATCATTCCAGTTCCAAAAAAAGGTTTATTTTAAGGTCTTTACGTTTCTCCCCATCATTAAAACTTTCATACGTCTTCATGTAACAGCAAGAACTTTAGACAAAAGTCTTAAAGTTCTCATCTCTCTGACACTTGCTTTTCAGAATAAAAACTATTTTGGCAAGAGTAAAAGGAGATGAGATTTATGGATATAAAGCAATGCCAAGTAAATATCATCTTCTTGTGATGGAAAGCAATTTTTCATGGCGAACAATGGTCAAACTAGATATTCACTTAATATTTGCCTTTCCAGGACCAGATGTTCCCGACTTTCTCACAGAGGTTCACTAATGAATAAAATTTTTGAGATGATGACATTGTACAGAAATGAAAAGCAATTATTGCTTTTGAACACCCTTCCGCTGGTTTTGGCGTTGAAATGGAAGATTAAAAGATTTACCTTGTTACAGGAAGGTGAACAGAGAGTGCACGTGCCTGCAGTGGGGAAGGGAAGCAGAAGGGCTGCAACTGCGACCTCTCAGATGCCCCTTTGAATTGGAGAAGGAGTTGCCAAAAAGGAGTAAACAAGCTTAAAACTAACAAGCTGTGGCTGCCGCTGCCACCAAACAAAGATGTGCACCCTCCAATTGTTTTTGTTCGACAGATCCTTGTTAGCAGGTTCAGGAAGGGGTGACTAAAGCTGCTGGAAGGAGCCCAGCGTGAGTGCCTCCAAGGGGCTGTCCCAGAGGGCAGCCGGACAGCCTGCCAGCTGGGGGCTCTACCACATTTTTACATGCGGCTACAAAGCTGATAAATTAGGATTGCTGAGCCTGGAGTTAATATGTGCATGACTCGCAAATCTTTGTTAGGGAGGAAGGAGTGACATCTCTAAGAGAGCGTGAAGCTTTAAGGGGGAAAAAAAAGCCAATCCAAACCAACAGAAAAATATGCTGAGGTATTGATGTTTTGTGGAGTATTAAAAAGGAGCTTGTGCTTCTTGCTGCTCATAGGGACTGTAAGACCAAAATAACGTCTTGATTTAGTTCTCCAGTTTTTCTCCTTTTCATCCAGTGTCACTTCTATGTTTGCTCCTTTTCACCCACAGCCTGATTTTGTGCATAGATTTGAACATTAGAGGTGGAGAAGTTTCCTGTCATTTGGGAACATGCCATTAAATGTATGTGGGGGACTGTTTGTGTGATTAATGATACTTTTATGAGTATATCACTGGCAGTTGAGAACAGTTTTTTTTATTAATTCTCCCAATATAAGTGTAGAGAAGTTGAAGAGGGAATGATTTGACTCTACATACACTGCCTTCATTTTGGAGTTACCGTTCATCCACCCTTTGCAATGAAACCACTCAGTTGTTGGAGCAGGCTCTTGTTAGTCTGCTGAGTTTATTTTAAATCAGGAGAGCTTACAAATGTATAATCCTATTTATTGGAGGTGTTTCAGTGAAAAGTGAAAGCAGAATTTTTTTCCCTTTTCAATGATGTTAAAAGTCTCTCTATTAGCCAAAGATGGAGAACAAAATCCTGAATCCTCTCTTTCCCCATCAAAGTCAGCTGGAGTTTTACTATGAATCAGCTTCAATAACACTTCATCACTATCGGGTAACAATTTTATTCACAAGACTGATTGTACAGCACAGCTACAGCCCAACTGTTTTGTGGATTCTTCATTAGCTGATCTCAGTTAATGACTAGCAGAGATTACACAGGCATTTAATTGGAGAGTGTTTGAAATGGAGGAATTATTTGCAATTCTTTAATTTTCATTTTTCATTGTTTTTCCAGCATCACATTTCATATGACTTTTTGACATAAGACTTCAATGACTTTTTAATAATAATAAAAAAACCTGTCTATTTTAATGGGGGTGTAGTGTTTTTAGATACCTGACCCCGCATATCACTGCATTGTCACTATGCCCTGGTCTAGACTCTTACCTAACCTAACACTTGCATTTCTTAAATACATCTAACCACCCATCCAGCAGTTTAACAGTCCCCACTTATTTAAGACACTTCTCTGGAGTTTGGGGGTTGTTTTTTGTTTGTTTGTTTGTTTTTGTTTGTTTGTTTTTGTTTTTAATCAGACATGCAGCTGCTCCACAGTAAGAATTACAGTAACAGCTTCATTCCTAGATTAAAGAATCTACAAAACGCTGCTTACAATATACATCATGGGAAGATAACTTTTTTTTTTCCTGTGACCTCATTACCTTTGCTGCAGTGGAGCAGAGGGACAACAGACAAGAAAGACTTAAAATACTAGAAATCAACAGCTCCGGCCTGTGCCCACCTGAACCACGCTGTAGGGCTGTGCTCTTTCTTCCATGTTGTGCCAATCCATCTTTACACCTCTGATATTCCCAATATACCTTCATGAGTGCATCAGCACTTCCAATTTCTTTGCATTACAAATACTAACTGGTTAGTAGATTTACTGTCTGGAAGAAAGGCAGTAAACAGAAAATGGTTTGTATCTACACTTTCCTTACTAAAACCACCTCAGCTATTCCAACAGATATTCTCTAGACAGCATATGTCCCTGCTCTCTCCACTAATGCTTTTAACCTTGTCTGCCCTACCAAAAACTGCCATTAAGTTAGCCCCATTCAGTTTGTTAAAAGAGCATATATATCAACTTTGGAAACTCTGACTTAATTCACTGTATAAAAAAGGAATGACTTTTCTATTAAGAGAATAAATCCCTTTTACCGAGGTAAAACTAAAGGCTCAGTATTTGGAATAGTTTTAGAAATCATTTTAGTTTTCAGAGTTTGCAGGAGCAGAGTTGAGCCAAATTTCTTTGCTCAAATCACTGTAACGGCACCATTTTGACAATGTTGGGGCTAACTTCTCTTTCAAGAGATTTTTTTTCTGGCACATCATATCATCATAGAATGGTTTGGGTTGGAAGGGACCGCTGAAGATCATCTAGTTCAACCCCGCGTTTTATGGGATATTTGGTATCCTCTGGCAGAAGTACCTCAAGGCGCTTTCAATAACATTGTGCACAACGCAAAATGTATCTGCAGTATGTAAAATCAAGTTGCCACTGAATAGCGAGGACTTGAGGTGCCTGCCTTTGCAGTAGCCTCTGTGAGCACATAAAACCTCTGCAGGTCCCAGTACAGGAAAGTGCACCTTTTGACA
The DNA here is from genome assembly GCA_013399435.1 of Arenaria interpres. Classification (NCBI taxonomy): domain Eukaryota; kingdom Metazoa; phylum Chordata; class Aves; order Charadriiformes; family Scolopacidae; genus Arenaria; species Arenaria interpres. The sequence continues at coordinate 88,166 of VXAK01021906.1, forward strand.
CCACCAGTGCCAGTGCTCTGGCTCAGCCTGGAACCAGCTCTCCAGCACCGCTGAGACCACGATCTGTCCTGTTCTGCAAGCTAACTCCTGGCTTAAGGCAAGCCATTAAATACACAGTAGTGTAGGCAATCAAATGATCTGGCTAGACAAATAGCAGGTCGATCTGTGAGAGAGATAGAAAAGTATATCTTTTCTTCACCCCAGCTTAAATTTTTTGCAGTCTGGGAATTAAAGAGAACTGATTTACTCTATCTAATACCTGAATTAGCATTGTTAACTATAAAAAAATAATAAAGCCCAACGAAAACCTTTCATCCAAACCTTCTCAACTTCATTGCTCTGAAAATACAAATGAAAACAAAACAAGGAACTTTTCTAGGAGTTTTTTTTCAGAACCAAACCATGTCTGACAAGGTTTTACAAACATAAAAGCTCCCTTGGGCCATCTTTAAGTGCTCTGATTTATTACAGCTTTTTAGGTAATAATTACTTTCAGAGGGAAAAAGGAAAGGTAGTTCCAGTTTCTAAATTGTTGCTTCATGATGTAGAAGGATAGCAATAGCCAGTATGGCTCACTGCTTTAATAAATTGCAAAGTTAAGAGCCATAAGGGAACAGCTTTGACCCTGACCAAAGCCCTCAGACCCCAGACAGACACTGAACCAATAGCAATATTGTGTGTCTCACTGGGGGTGAATGCTTGTGGGTAGGGGTAGCAGCAAGCCGCAAAATGGAGAATAAAAATTACAGGTGCTAAAGGGATTAATCTGATTGATCTAATAATTCCTGAAAACACAGTCCATATCACAGACATAAAAACCGTACCCAGATCATTTTCTCAAATAAGGCATTGAAAAACGTACTTTGATAATTAACACCTAAGTGTAGATTCTTCCCCTCTACTGTGCTCACGTGACACCCCACCTGGACTACTGTGTCCAGCTCTGGGGGACCCAGCACAAGAAGGACTCGGACCTGTTGGAGCAAGCCCATAGGAGGGCCACAAAGATCATCAGAGGGCTGAAGTCCCTTTCCTATGAAGACAGGCTGAGAGAGCTGGGGTTGTTCAGCCTGGAGAAAAGAAGGCTCTGGGGAGACCTTAGAGCAGTCTTCCAGTACCTGAAGGGGCCTACAGGAGAGATGGGAAGGGACTCTTTGTCAGGGAGTTCAGTGATAGGAGGAGGGATAACAGTTTTAAACTGAAGGAAGGGAGATTTAGATATCAGCAAGAAAGTCTTTATTCTGAGAGTGGTGAGACACTGGAACAGGTTGCCCAGGGAAGCTGTGGATGGCCCATCCCTGGAAGAGTTCAAGGCCAGGCTGGATGGGGCTTTGAGCAACCTGGTCTAGTGGGAGGTGTCCCTGCCCATGGCAGGGGGTTGGAACTAGATGATCTTTAAGGTCCCTTCCAACTCTAACCATTCTATGATTCTAGACACTAAATGGAGTAAAAACACAGATGGAGGAAATGCAGTGTTGTTAAATGAATTTGACCTTCCTTCCCCGCATCAAAATAAATCATGTTCCTGGAGTTAGCACGGTTTTGTAGTTGGTCATCAAACATATCATGAAAGAAAACAGCAAACGATGAGCTCTTTGCAAACACTCTTTTGCTCTGGGCAATCATTCATTCTCCTGTATTATGATTACATAATCTGAACTATTAACAGTATCATATGTATGGAAATTTGATTGCAACCCTACCACTAGTACAAAGCCACTGACAAATACACTATTTGTGATTTTCTTCTGGTGTACGTAACTCACTCACTTTAGAATAACTGAATGAAATGCTTTGTAAAACCCAAAACAGAGGCTGTTGAAGAGCGGTGCCTGACTAACGGATTTACGGAAAAGCAGGTGCAAGAATGCAGACGCGACTGGAAGCAGCAGCCTGTTGTTTGGTGCTTGTATATTTAAATAGTTTTAAATTGCATGAACTAAAATAAGCTCATTTAAGGTGGTGTCCCCTCCTCCCCCCAGGCTGTAAGGACATTTATGTTCTTGATGTACTGTTTTTTGAAAAAAAATGATTTTATTTCAGTACGAAAATACTTCAAATGGCTTACAGATTTATACTTTCTGTAATAGTTCCTGATATAACTGGTCTGCTACTCAGAACACAATCACAGAGAATATTCCCCAATCTTTGGGCAGCCTGTGTATATGTTAAGACAATAATGAACTGCCTCATTGGATTCACTGCTACAGTTTCCAGTAACTAGAAAAAGAAAGTGAAATAGAACTTATTACCACTAAAGTAAATATTTCTTTATGCAAAATGTAAAGCAATCATCTAATCACTCTAGGACGGAAAATAACTGTTCTGAAATAATGCTTGTTCCCTTACTCCTTGCTAATAAGTTGTTTATGTTGTAACAGAACGAGGTTTTAAATCTTAACAGATAGGATCTGTAAGAATTCTCTCTCAAAATGCTTGTGATCGCTATTAATTGGCTTATAAATGAAATTATAAACAGTACACAAAAACCAAATCAACATTCCCTTCCACAGAAAAATAGAAATAAAAATCCAACAGAACTAAAAAGATGAAAACATGGTGAGAAAAGAATATATATCCCATGAGAAACATACCATCATTTTATCTTTTGCCCTTCCTTCAAAGACTGGAACTATGTACATTTAAAAATTTTCCCTTACATACAGAAAGCAACCAATTCTAGGATATACCATAATACACCGCAAATAAAGTTCTAACACTTTGCTATGGGCCAACTGTTTGCAGATGGTGTTCCCAAAGGAATCACACCAATCAACCAGCAGACAGAAATGAGGTCTGTTTATATGATCGATGACTACTAGCTAATAAAGCCTGCAGGCTGAATATCAAATATTTTATACTCACAAATTGCATGCAATCTGACGAATAAAAAACAAAACAAAAAAACCCCAACAGCACAGCAATTCTAAAGAATAACCAAATTTTCAGAAATTACAATATGTTTGAGGATATTTGGTGAGCAGACAGAGAGGCTAAATTCATCAAGAAAATTATTCACTCAGCATTAGCATTACAGCTGTGTTTTGCCTCACAAGACTTTTGCCTTTATTTGCAATTGTGTTGATTATGCATATGCAAAATATTTTATCTATTCTATCTATCCCTTTTCTCTCTAAACGATGCAGTAATCTGTAGTGACAAGCATGGTGCTGCACATGGAAACCTCATCTTCAGGGAAGCAAGAGCACTTGGTTCATATCTAGCAACTTTCAAAAATCAGAATGCCGAATGAAATTGATATAAATCTTCTCTAACAATATAAATGTGCCGTGTTATACAAGAATGATGCTCTGGTTTTAGGAAACAGTTGTGGTATGTCAGTTGAATTAATCACTGATTATTCTGAAAGCATGACTGTGGCAGCAAAACAGCACTTCAATTTTAATTTGTGAGCCTTGTGCAGGGTGACAGACATTTGCATAAGAGTGACAGTAACTTTAATCCCCCTATACCCTTGACTTGCGTCTTGGTTTCTTTGAATGCATTTCTAAATCAGCACAGCTTCAGTCAATTAGGAATTATAATACTTCTTGGGAAAGAAAAAACGTTTTCAATCCCAATACAATTTCCCTGAAATAAATTATTTGCATACAGCACAGCCAGTGCCCATAACTGTATTAAAATGCCATTGCTAATTAAATTGTATCCTTTAAAGCCTGACAGTTTTAAACAGCAAAGGAGGCGAAAGTGTTAAATATATGTATAATTTCAAGCAATATTCTAAACACACATTACTTGACAAATATTTGCTGAATATTTCCTGAGTAAAACGCATAGTGATAGCTATTTTCCTATTCCCTCACACAAAAGGGCAAGACGACAAAAGCAGCTGTCTGATTAGGGGCACTGTTGTCCTGAATCAATTACATCCCCACAGCAGACAGCTCCACTTATGCACCTGTTTTTAAATAGAAAGCTTCTGTAGCTCCCCAGCCTTGTACAAGGGAGATGGGGGGAGAAATCATGAGTGAAAGAAACAATAATTCTTCTGAAGGTCAGCCAGGGCATCCTGCATCCCTCGCTCTCCACGCTCACTGATTGCCTCTGAATAGGAAATCCGCCCAAATCTTCTGTTATGATCAAGAAGGAGGGAGAGGAGATCCGTGTTGAACATGTGCCACTTTCACTTGCTTTTGAAGGAATATAATTATTCTGTTTAACTGACTGACTTATCTCCTTCCCAGAGCTTTTTGAGCTGAAGCGTGGCAGAGCCGAGGGAGCCTGAGAAATGGCTGTACCGAGTGCCCCCTGGTACCCGCGACTGTGTCCCCACCTCACTCCCCTTCTCTCTCTGACCCTCCTGGCCAGGGCTGCTGCTTCAGACTCCGCTCACAGCAGAGGTACGCGGGTCCTCCCCTGTGCCCTGCTGACACAGGCAGCTCCTGTTTACCTTCTGGCCTTAGGTACCGTGCCCTGAAAAATGGTGGCAGACTGAGAGATCACTATCTGGTTATTTTGATGAGTTCAAACCCCAAACGAGGATCTTTCTCTAATTTACCCTAATTTATCCCCTAGCTCCAGGTAGATGCCTTTCTACAAGAAATTCACTACCACTTACCACCCAGAATAAAAACAAGACTGTTTATGCAGTCTTTTATTATATGCATAAAAATTTCCACATAATATGAAATATTTCTCTAGAGTATTTCCATTTACTGCCTCTGACCTAAGCACACTTTTTTTCTTTAATAAAGTCTTTGCTTCATACATATTTATTTTTTACAGGATGAAGAAATTAGAATACACTGTTGTCTTATTATCTGAATGCATGAAGAAAAATGTAATCAAACGGATGAAACAGAGTAGGCTTTGGCCAGGGCAGCTGTTTTGCAGTTTGTGTGTATGTTCTGTTTTGATTTCCACCACTGACGTGAAAAGTCCCCAAGCCCCTGTCTCCCTGTGTACACAGCAGAGGACAACTAGACAGATACCTTCATGAAAACTGCCATGTAAGTACTACAGAAGGGAAGGACTCCCCAAATACACACAGAAGTATGTTTTAATGTAATTTCTGAATGCTTTTCATTCTTCCTTTTTGCTTTTAGGTGCAAAAAGGAGCCTGAGAAGTCTTTCAGACTTAAAGTCCAGCCTTACAGATTTTGTAGTAAATACAGACAATGAAGATCAGGGCTAAAAAATTCTTAAACGCTGTATTTTAAATCCTTTCAAGAATTTTATTTTTCAGGCCTTAGATATTAAATTGTTAAGTGGATACAATCGTGCTATTTAGGCCCAAATATAAACTTATATTTAAGCCCATATATAAACTTACATATAACACAATATACAACCTAAAATTGTACAGGGCACAAGCAGTCCAGGAGATTTCTGGATTGCATTCAAGAAGTCATGGTGGGGTGGATCTGTCTCCCTCTACTGATGACTGGGGAAACTAGGATACGCTTTCATTACATGCTTAAGATGACTAAAGTTGAGAGAGGTAAAGCATCATGAAGATAGACATCCAGGTGCTTTTAACTTGCATGTTAAAAGCAAGTCCCACTGCTTGTGGAAATCCTTTGGTAGCTAGGTGGCTTTAGAAACACCACCTGCCATATCAGAAAATTAAATTCATGTACTTCAGTATTTTGGTGTCAAAGATGCAAGCTTTTGTGCACCCACATACAGACACAGTGGAGCTTCTTAACTGCAAAAATGGCATTTGAATGCCTAAACTACGATAGTTTACAGACTGCAACTACTTAGAGATGAACTTTTGCATCCTAATATGACTTATCTGGACAGGATATCTCTAAGAACACATCGAAAAATCAGCCTAAACAGTCTGCCTGAAGGCAATTTCAGAGGCTGACAGATGACCTTTTTGAAAGATACTGCTATGAAAACAAAGCTTTCCATTAGACTGTATTATATTGTCTTTAGAATTAAGAGAAATAATTTCCACTACAAATACACATTTTTAAAAAGCCTATAAGAGTCTGCATAGCAAATTATTACTTATTGAATAAAGTATGAAACTTCAGTATTCCTTTCTTTAATGGGCTCTGCTGTCTCATTTATTAAATGGCAAATATCACTCATTCTGATTTTTACTCAATAAAACAAAAGCGAAAGGCCATTCGTTAAAATAATAGATTCTGGTCCCGTCAGTCAAAGAGCTGCTCCAAAAATTTCCAAAGAACAGGGATAAACAGTGTCAGCAAAATGAACTTAAAATAAGGGAAACAATGTAAGGAATACTTCAGAAGTAAAAGGCCAACAAGTAAAAAGCTGACATGTTTGACTTCAGTGAGACTTTCAACACATCTCCCACAATATTCCTGAATGCATGTTAGGGTGTTATAGTCTATGTGGGTAGGAAATTGACTGGCTGGTTGGGCTCAGAGAGTGATGGTCAATGGGTCATGCTCTACCCGGAGGCTGGTTACAAGCAGTTTACAAGACTTAACATGCAAGTTACAACCACTGCTGGGGTTTGTCCTGGGACCTGTCCTGGATAACATCTTTGTCAGTGACCCAGAGGAAGTGGCAGAGCTCACTGTCATCAGGTTTGCAGCTCACTCCAAAACAGCGGGAGCCGTCAAGACGCCTGGGAGAAGAGGTGCTCTTCAGGGGGACGAGGACAGGCTGAAGGACAGAGCTGATGGGAGCCTTATGAAACTCAACAAGGACAAATGCAAAATCTTGCAACTTGGGAGGAATAACCCCTATAACCATACTGGCTGAGAAGCAGCTCTGAGGACATTGCCCTGTGGGTGTGAGCAGGCATGAGCTCAGCAGAAATGGCTCTGGCAGCAAAGAGACACGGCAGCACCTGGGGCTGCATGAACAGGAGCCCCATGGCCGCAGCCCCCCTCTACTCAGCACTTCCTAGACCACAGTTATAGGTCCTCTGATACACAAAAGACACCAATAAGTTGAAGCAACTTCAGAAGAAAGCTACCAACATGGTCAGGACCTAGAGCACTTGCCTCATGAGAAGAGACAGGGGGAGTTGGGCTTGTTCAGCCTGAAGTAAAGACAATTTTGGTGAGACCTGACAGCAGCTCCTGGAAGTTATTGAGAAGATGGAGCTGGGCTCTTCACAGCGGTGCACGGCAGGAAAATGGGAGAGAACAGGCATTAAGTTGAAATGAGAAGTGCAGACTGGATATCAGATAGCTTTGGGTTTTTTCCACTGTTTGGACAGTGAAGCAGTGGAACAGATTGCCCAGAGAGGCTATGCAGTCTCCATCCTTGCAGGTTTTCAAGACCAATAGGACAAAACCCCAAGCAACCTCATCTGAACACAGAGCTCAACCTACTTTGAGCAGGAGGTTGGAGTAGATGGCTCCTGATCTTTCCTCCATCCTAAATTACTCTGTGATATGTTCAAACTGCAAAAGAGGAAAATGAGACCAATCTATTCTTCAATATTAAAACAATCCAAGTTTTCAAAAGGATTGCTAATAACTGTATAATTTTATATTCAAAACTCTTGTTGATAATACTTGCCAAGAAATTATGGACCTTGCTAACGTCCCACCAACTCCCATATGAAAAGTCACATTTTATTGAGAACACAGATAACTTTGGCCAACCAGCTAGACAAATGCACTAAGTGGAAGGAAGAATGCATGTTGCCTTTTCCAAAGACCCATGATGAGATTTTTTTATTCATCTCTCATTGTCTAGCAAAACTCTGTAAGATTGAGACCTCTGGTGTGCTTCAAGTGCCACGTATTATAAATTTGTGCAGCATATACCAACTACACATCCAATTAAAGTACAGCAGGTTTCTCAAAGCCCCTGTTACATTAAGTACAAGTTGAAAAAGGGTAAAATCTGCTTGACTAGACAATGATAAAGGAATTATTAAAAACCTATGCTTTTATACAGCCTGACACTTTTTAAAAAAACCAAACATCTATGAGCATTTTGCCCTGCAAAAGATCGAAAATATTCTTCACATTATGTTTCTACTCAAGATTTTTCTTTTGGCACCGTGGATACTAAGTTCATGTAGTAGATGAACCTCAAATGTTGAAAGTTATGGATTTGAGACTACCAGGTAGCACACAACCAAGAGCGATATGCACAGATCAGATTAAGTATTGTATCACTCACTCTCCCACAGACATGCCTAAGAGGTAATTTGTACTGCTCCTATTTTATCGTGGATGATATCACAACAGAGCTGTATTTAGACATAACATCTTACTGCAAGCTAAGTCCCTAAATCACTTAAAATCTAGAGCTGTACTTCAACAATAATACATATTTGTAGCATTCAGGCACTGGAAAATGAGCAGCTTTGTAACCCTCTTTGTATAGCAAGACTTCTGGTTTCCTATTTAGACAATTTGAGCAATCTTCCTGGCAGATCATATCTAACACTCAGTACTAATCTTGGCAGTCTAAATTAGAAAACAGAGATTATATTTCCAAGGAGATTATTTTATATTCTATTCATATATATAACCAGTTATAATCTGTACATTCTTTCAAGAACAGATCAAGTGATTGAAAAAATCTGTAAAAAGAGTTATAGGGATTCAGAGGTCTAAAATATTTTGTAAATCTATTTAAACCAATCCTTGGATGAAAAGGATCCCCATGATGCGATAACCCAGGCATTGCATCTAACTAGGACACACAGCTTGTATTTCTTTATACTATCTGTCAAGTGAGCAGCTAACACCATCAGGAAGTACATCTTAAATGGTAAGTGGCATTTGAAATGTTCAATGACTCTCCATTAAATTAGTGAAAGGAAACAAGTAGGATAATATTTTTCTATTTTAATTAACTGTATACAGTAACTATTATAGCAACTGTGCTACTATTTACTTTCATGGTAACAATGATGAAATATATCACAATGAAATGGAAATAAAATTAGCTAAAATAAGACAGAAAAGAAATAGAGGAAATAACCCTTGAAATTACAGCTTGAAAGAAATACCTAAAAAGTCATTCTCCCAGCCAGGGGTTCTAAAGCCTGATGCACACCAATGTGCATCATGGTTGCTGGTCTCTGCACTTTTAAGGCTTGCTTGACCTGATGAAGTTGTAGCAATATTTATTTTTGACCTGCAAGAAAACTGTGCAGGTGCATCCAGCATTCCTTCGCTCTGGCACAGCAGTGTGAGAGCCTTTCTTTTTGATTTCAAATGTCCCTTTATGGCAAATTATGCCCGAGTCACAAAATAAACTGGGCAGACTGGTAGCAGGTTTTTGCCAAGGGGCAAATTAACATGAAAAGAGAGTTAACAAGGTTTAATGCTGCCTTGTTATTAAGCCTCTACCACGAGCCTCTGGAATTTCACTTGAATATGAGTTACGTCTGCCCAGGTTGCAGTACAAGTAGTTGTAGTCAAGTGAGCAGTAACTAAATCAGGGAGCCAGCAGGATTCACTACCCAGCTCCGTGTGGCCGCAGCAGCAAGTGGCTGAGCAGGGTCTAACGGGTGTGTGCCCCAGAGTAGGCTCCCCAGGCGGTTCCTGGCCCATGTGGGCACTTGCCCCCAGGGCTGGGAGGCCAACAGGTCTGCCAGCTGCCCCAGCAGAGGGGTGAAGCTGCAGTGGAGCCACCAGAGAGGCTGGGCCAGGCCCACCATCAGAGCAGGGTCTGGGGCTTGGCAGAGGTGTGCCCGGCAAGGGTTTATAATCTGAAGCTGAAATTCATCTACAGAAGTAAAACCCAGAAACTGACAGGTTGGGATTCATCACTGAAGACAAGACCCTCTGCAGCCTGAAGACCTGTTCCCTGGCTGAACACTTTTTCTCTTCTCAGACTGCTCTGGTGGATAAATACTGCCATGCTCAGGGACCATCTACAACCATTTTTCACAACTTTTACTTCTCCCAGACAGCACATCTCTTTTTTCCGTGATACATGGGGATGGAAAACATCAGCAATAAAAGATGATAACCGCGATGTCTCAGCCCTGACAAGGTTACGTATTTTCAGCAATTCATGCTGTTCCTGTGGGAGCCCAAAACAGCTCATGCCATCATATCTCCGTTCCTTCTCAAAGCAGCGAACAAGTCAGCTGGCTGCCTCCAAAGTCCAAGTTCAGTTTCAAAGCCCCTCTTCTCCTATTTACCATGTAAATGTGTTATGCCCTGTAACTCTCTCTACTCTTTTCAACTCTGCTGGTTGCAGCTCCATTATCTCTGGAAGTTGCTGTAACACCTGCCTCCTGTGCCAGCCAAAACAACACCATCTGTTGCGCAGCCTGTAAGGTCTATGAGCCACACTGTTTTCCGATTTGCCTAAAATATAATGAACCCTTTCTTCCCCAACCACGCCAGGCCCAGCAGCCTTCCCAGGGCTCTGCTGGGCACTGGTTTCGCTCCCCTAGCTCCCTTTTGTCCCTGCCTGGGCATGGGGGCCAGCCCCAACTCCAGCTCACGGTGCTTGCTCCTGAGAGGCTAGAACAAAACCTCCCCAAAACCGGCTTGCAAACACATGCCAAATCCATAGGCAAGGCTGCACGAGGTTTCTAATTGCGATCTGAGGGATAGAGCGTGATGTTTTGGAGTCCTCATTACTCTCCAATTTGGTTTTTCAACAGATGTCAGGGAGTAGGTTAGTGACAGGACCCATCTCGCTGTTAGTGGAAAGCACGTGCAGGACTCGGGGCCAAGGCTCACCTGCACTGCTCTGCGTTCCCATCCAATGCCTCGCTCCTGGTCCCTTCCATTTCCTTCCCAGTCCCTCCCGGCTTTCATACAGTATCTAAGGCCTCTTTCCTCTTCTCACTTCAAGAGAAGTGAGAAGTTAATCGGCACTGGAGTAATTAATAAATTCATTTATTAGGGTGATAAAAAAAAAAAAAGGATGGGGGCGGGATGAGGGAGTGGACACTTTCCAAAACTTCACTATACAGACCATCTGCTGACTCAGGAAGATGATCCTGGGCCCTTTTCTTACCCAAAGATTTATCCTTTGTCTTGCCTCAAGGTTTGTATTTTTCTCACCTTCAGATTTGGGGAGTTTACTTTCAGATTTCCTAGCAGTTTAGGAAATATTAGTATTCTGCAGGATACAAAGGTTCACACAAACCACCTGGATATTAAGGAGCAGTGAGAAGTCCAATCCATTTTCATTAGTGTGTCTCTGTGGATATTTGTATTTGTTGTCTTTTCTGCCTATTCACCTCAAACTAAGGAGAAGAACTGGAAGCCAGCCAGCCAAGCGCCAGCCCAATCGCCTACACTTTGTTTCCTTGGAGGAAGGGGGGAGAAGGGAGAAGTCTAAGCAAAACTGGAAAAAGCTCAAACAGTTCTGCAGAGAAACAATAATTTTGCATGTTGTAATGCTTGTTCAAGTTTATTTAATTATCTAAATCTCAAATATTGCATTTAATAGGAACAAAAATTAGCTTTCTGGGATTCAGCTTGGCTGAACAGGCAACATTCAGCTTGGCTTAAAATATCAAGATGAGGCTTGTCAGAAATTAGCAATACTTTCAAAGGAACTGAAAGTAAAGAATGCTCAGATGAGAATCAATAGTCACGAGCAATCCTTGCAATAAGCAGACTTTTCGGCTTCATCCCTGGCTAACACACATTTTTTTTTGTCTGAAAGCGCAGGATTGTGAAACTTTCCATCTTTGCCACAATGAAGGAGGCTCCCACCTGCATGTATGAGACAGTAATCCTTAAACAGCAGCAGTAACTGCTTGGTAATTGTGGGTGTCATGTCCCATTACTTCCTTCCTACCTGTAACCTTCAGACTGTACATTAAACACGAAAGGACAGCACTAAAAGCTGGAGAACTCCTCATAAAGATCCCAATATGCGTCAGTACTTTGAGCTGAGGAAGACTGTGTGGAGACATTTGTCACTTACAGAGGCTGCTGACCTGCCCAGCTGGCACAGGCCAGAGGTAACAGGGAAGGCTCTGCTTCAGCTTTCGACAAATTACTCTTTTATAAGACTGAGGTTCCACTTTGCATTCAGCCCTGATTCTTCACTGCTACCCACACCGGTGAAATTTAAGCATCTTTCTCACCGCAGCTTTGTGTCTACATCATCTGTGATTAGTAAACAGCAATTGTTTGATGTTCTTTGGAAAATGTTTTGGCTGCATTTCAAGCATTTTTATGTATTCTCATCGTGCTCTTTTCTGTAATTAAATTTAAGATAATTAACGTTTTCTTTACAGTCTGTATCTGCACATCTTTTTACCCATGTTCCAGAACACTAAATTACATTTAGTAAAACCTTCATTGTATCCTAGAAAACAACTGAATCACTGAAGGTCGAAGACTTATTTTTATTCCATGTAAACAATAAATGATAGTGCATACAATAATGCAATATTTACTCCAAATTCTCAAATGGCATTTGACTGGAAATTGGTTTTATATAGCTATTTATTTCCCTTAATATCTAAGATGTACCAAATGTACTTTATAAATACTGAAGCTGAGGTTAGTCACTAGTTCAACAGAGAAATCCAAGAAATCCATTGTGGATTCCACAATAATGCAACTAAACCTGGCAGGACTGCATTTTTATTTTGGGTTTTTTTTTTTTTTTTTTTAACTTAATTTTTGATCAGAATAGGAAAATTTGGTGTCATCAAAAAATCAATAGACACATCAGGAAAAACAAAAAATGCAATTACAGGCTCCAACATTTGCATATTTCAGGCTTAAGATTTATCTAATACATATTTAATATGTGTATTTTAATGTCATTTCAGCTTTAACAGATTGCGGTATTTCCAAAAGAACTATCATGAATTGTCTTTGTTGAAGGAAAGCTTAATTCCTGTATCAGTATTTAAATTCACAGACTTCATCCTTATATTTACAAGTCTTATAAACTAATTCTCAATATAATCCATCTGCATTCAACAAAACACTAAAGCAAATACAGAATAAGAATTGTATACATGTGATATATTTTAAAAAGAAATTAACAACTTCATAGTGCTGCTGCTAAGATTATGCAAGGAAATAATTTGTATAAATGTCCCCTTGATAACTGTAGAGTTACATCTTGACAAATTTACATTAAGAGAAAAAATAAACTGAAATGACTATTGTAGAAAAAGCTTTAGTAAAGAGCATTTAGGCAAAGTGATTACAGCCATGATCAAAATTAAATGCACAAAAATTTGACTTGTCACTGATAACAGGATAACTCAAATATTTTTCCAAACCTCTCCACAATATTTAAACAATACACAATCCCCCCAAACAGTTTAAACACTGAAAAATAATCAACAGAATGAAACTTCTTTTTTGCCCCTAGGAAGGCAGACTGATGCTTCTTTCCATACCAACAGTTCAACAACTTCTGGATTCATCTCAAAATTCTGAGTTTCAGTTTATAACCAGAACTTTAGTTACGTTGATTTTTTTTTTTAAAAGTCATGAAAAGGAGAATATAATTTGTGCTGGTGTCCTTTATTGAGTGGAATATGCTCTAAAAATTGCTCAGAAACTTCAAACTGGGTAAAAGACCAACTATTAAGTATAACACTCCCTATATATTACAAAGTAATATATAGGTATTAAACAAGCTAATATATAATACTTAATAAACTACAAGGCACAGGAAAAATATGGAAAATCTAAAAAATGTACTCTAACTTCATCGGTCCCTCTACTGTTCTTCTGCTGAAGGCTAACCAGTACGAGAGCTACAGAAATAATTTTCCACTCTGTTTTCTAAATAGTGTGACATCCATCATCTGAATTTATATGAACTCAGTGAATGAATATTCAAAGCAAGCTGTCTAGACCCAGAACATCTTCTAGGGATTTTACACACCACCAGCAGCACAGCAGACCCACACTTTACCAAGGTGCAGGCTGAGCAGCAGCACACTCAGAAATTCTAATCGTATTCTCAGTGAGAAACGACTCGTCTTTCAATCCTTTACTTTCCAAACACACAAAGGTGATTTACTTGCAGGCATCATATTCTGCTACCTCTCTCAACTCACAAAAGTTACTTGATGTGTAATTATTTAAATAACTACAGTAGATAAATATATAATTGAGAAACGTTCCAAGTCACTAAGCATAGTTAGCTATAGAGCCAATGGCTCCTCTAAAATGGAGGATTTTATTATTAAAACCACGTAACTTTTACTTTACATGTTTACATCTATGTAAGGTGCAAATCATTCCTTGAGATCTCTAACACTGTCATAGCTGTTCATAATGCTGATATATTCATCCTCCTGTCTTTTTATGTCCCTTTCCTTTTATTTTGAAGATTATTATTTTTTTTCCCCAAAGTTGTAGGCATTTGCAACATCAGCAGGAACTCAGTGGAAGACGGAAGCCTCCTTCTTTCCCAAGCTAACATTAACTCCACCCTGCCTTTGTGAGAGACAGGAGTCCAAAACACCCTGCAGATCATACCTAAGAAACACTGTGAAAAATCACACTAGAGCCTGCTGATGAGCAGATTGAAGGGGCCTCAGCCCTAGGCGAGATACAGGCAGGGCTTCTGTGGAGACCGAAACCACTCCCGTGCATATAATCCCATCCAGAGCACTGGTTCATCCCGTTCACCCAAGTCCCCCGCAAACTGCAGGTGAAAGAAATCCAACTGCAACACAGCACAAGTTTGTACAAAATACTCAACTTCCATCCTCCTCTTTGTAAAACTTCTGTATTCCTTCTGATTAATAGATAAATTGTAGTTGTTGAGACAGAGTTGAGATAACATCTGTCACAACAATCTGCAACTGATTTCTGTTTCCTAGTATTTGTTGATTTAATGTTTATGCTGATGCTCTCTTTCAGTACTCAGTTGGTTACAACATCCAGTACTGCTGTAATTCATCATGGATTAATATCAGCCTGCTCTAATGCATCCTTAACATAGAAACATTTTTGATGTTTTCTGCCATATGGTCTCTTTCTGACCCCAGAATTTTCACTCCATGTCTGTGGAACACGAGGATGTCCTTGCAGATTTATTTGCTCTACCCCATGCAAAACAGGCTCCAACCCTGCAAGCTTCCAGTGTTATGTCATAGCATGCACGGCATGTTCCGACTACCTAAGATTAGCCTTTAAAAGCTTTTTTTAAGCATAAAACAGCGGCTTTCTGAAGGATAGACTACTTATGTGAGTAAATTAAGAGCATACATAAATGTCTGCAAAATCAAGACTTTTAAATAATGTAGGATGCAGTGGGTGAGTAACAAGCTGGAGTACGGAGGCAAGGTGCAAATACTGCTCATAAGCCGGTGTGCTGGGGTTACACCTCTGTCAGTCAGATTCTGTATAAAAATACATCATGAATCCAACTGCTGAAAAACCCCAAAGACTAAAAACAATCACGACAAAAATTAGGAACTTAATTTTTTTAAAGTGAAAATTCTCTATGAAGTGATTTTTAATTTCCATATCTACAAAGCAATAGGGTTTGTAAATATTTACAGTATTACAATATTTACAAAGCTTAGGGTTCCTCCTAAGCAGCACGATGGCATCGCCCTTGACAACTGGTGTCCATGGGCAGAGGTAGAACAGAAACCTGGGTGGGGTCTGCTAAGAATTGCTCTGCAGGGCTGAGTACCACACTTTAAGACAGCAGGATAATAAATGAATCAGAGATGTTCTACATTTGGATCCTGTTTTACTTGCTTTAAATGAAGTTACTATCTGAGCTTGAAGCAAAAGCAGAGGCCTGTCTTTCTGAACAAGCTAGACTCCCGAGGAAAAGTAAAGTACAAAGAAAAGCACTACTTTCACAAACTTTGATGGTGATTCTTTGGTTTCTAAATCATCTATGCTTACCTAAGTCTTCCTTCTTAACAAAAAGCTGGGGATGAACAGAAACCCTCTGGTGACACTGCATGATAAGTTCAGCCATTACAACACTCTAAAGAGGTAAAAAGTTGCCCGGAAGAATCCACATAATGCTCTGAAGGAAGACTCATTTTGTTGGTCTGGAGGGGTCCCTAGTAACCCTTAGACAGCTTGGCCACAGGAATCAGTTCTCAGGAGGAAAACATCCCAAACAGACGTGTCATCTAACACCATTCCTGCAACACCAAGCTAGGGACCTGGTCTGGCCTAACAGCCTCTTCCATGAAGAACAATTTGATCCTCTGTGATATTAGAAATTCCATGACAGAAATGATCTTTCTTGCAAGTCTGTGACAAAGATTCCCCCACCCCCCGGCCCCGCCAGGGCTTGCTGTGTGCTCTGTTAGTTCACTGAGGATATTTTATTTTCCTAGACTCTTTTTGCTACGGAAACAAATAAACCAGGAGTACTAGTAGCAGCAGCTTGCCATCTGGTGACACATTTTCATCTGACACCGTCCTTTGCACTACATTTTGTCTTTACGTTTATAGAAAGATCTAACCATCTAGACCTAGCATGACAGTTTCATGAATCTGCCTGTGTGCAATGCAAGGAGTATGGCAATTAGTACCCCTTTAGCGATGTCTTGGTGCCTGCGCAGTCAACCACATACCTCTTGGGATTCTACCACGTCTTTTCCTGGCCAGAGAAAGGAAAAGGTCATTGAAGCTGGAGATCCACCACTTAAGCTGAAGTGCCCTACTGTAAGATCCAAATGATCTTGAGCTACAGCCAAAGTGTTCAGAAAACACGAGGGGAGGAGGGAAACTCAGATGTTTGGAGCAGTAGAATATATTCAGAATAATACAAAGCAGTAGTTCTTAATAATAGATTTAAAAAACAAGATGCAAAAGCTGCTGGGAGGACTCACGGACACGTCATTCAGTAAAGGAAAATCAAGGAGTGACATTTTAATAGAAAAAAGAAGCGAACTGGCTGTACATAGACAAGAACAAGAATTTAAATACACACTCTATGGCCTGGATGAAAAGGCAGGTGGAGAAGTCTGATCTAAAGGGTCTGTACATGGCTCACTTTGGGCTGATGAGCTCTGTGCAGCTCTGCTGATGTCTCACAAGGAAGGAGTTCACAATTGCCCTTTGGCACAAAAGTTGGAGAACTACTGACTTTTTTCTACTATGTCACGGATACAACCTCTGAGACTGAAAAAACCCCTTAGGAACATGTTATAGTGGGATCTTAACACGATAACTGAGTAACTGTTCAGCTGGGGGAATTTTAACAAGAGTATAATAAAGCTCTTACTATTGTTCAGCCTGATCTATTAGAGAATCTTTTCTTCATCCAGCTTCATTTAAGCTTTTTCCTCCCTGCCCCTCCACCCCTCCGTCTCCAAGAAAATCCAATCAACTAAGTAGCCATTTAGTTAAAATCCTCTCAGGGTCAGAGCCCTCAATTCCTTCAGGACTCTTACAGTCTTATCATCATTTCTTTAACTCTGTTTTTCTAGACCATTGATTATTATTATTTTTTTTTCCCCAGGGCTGTTTGAAACTGCTCCTGTAGTAGCATTTGTGTAATAGCCCGTTGTGTGGCGAGCATCTCCCAGGTCTGCCACACACAGTTCCACACCAGAGTGTGCCTCTGACAGTCCATTAGAGCCAGCTTCCACCACGGAGGATACTGCATCAATTTTGATTGTTTTATTTAAATTTTTTTCCACCTTTGACACAGAGATTAATGCTGTAATTCTCTGAAGTCTGTTGAATAGCCCAGAGAATATGCATGGGTCTAGCTGCTCTCTTACAGCTGGCAGTTGACTCTCACAGTCATGCACTGGGAAACCGGAGGGTCCACTTAGGAGAAATTCACAGAGGTGTTTCTGACACTTCACTATATCGTGGATCTGCACAAAGATGGGCTGAGGAGAAATTCTCTCAATACCTATTGCATTTTACTCAACTGAAAACTGCAAGGAGAAGACATGCACTGCTGGAAACCAACAGACCCAGCCAGGACGTGCAGTAGCTAAGGAGAGAGAGAAGGCAAAATCCAATACCATGTGTGTCCTGGAGGCTGCCATGAGAACATGAAGCACCTACAACTGGAAACTATGACCGCTGAGAGCAGAAGATCACAAGAAGTAGTGGCATCACATGAAGTTGTCAACCAAGACAGGCACTTATTATACAGAAGTAGGTGGTGGTATCTTTCCCACATCCCAGAAGGGCGAGATGCTGTTTTGCTCCAGAAAGTCTCAGGTAAGAACCACAGCAGGTGAAAGCACTGAGTTTGAAGCACAAACAGAATTACCACAGCTAAGACTGCTCTCACTCTGGTTTTACTTCAGGGTAGCCCCGTCAGTCAACACAAAACAGTGCAGGACCCCTCAGTAACTGATTATATATTGCCATTTAGTTACAACTGATGGATTGATTGTAATTGTTTTCTTGTGTTTCCCAATGGTATTACTGTTGTGTTTGGCTGGGAATAAAAATGGGAGAAAGTGCTGTTAATAGGTCCTGGCATGAGCTAATTGGAACAACATGTTATACAATACTGCTTATTACACTGCACTGCTCAGCCTGATTTTCTGGTATGGCACGAAGTACATCTGCCAAGCACCTTGGTTCCAAGTAATTATCTCCTAGCATGAGAACAAGAATAGCCCCAGCAGAATTTGATAGGCTTTAGCACATTTGTAACTCCAAATAACTCTCTCCACTTCAGCTACACTTCTGGAGCAGCATTAAAGAATGGATGAGCTACAGGTTGAACTTTTGTCCTCTCTCAGAAAGAGTGCAAAAGATTGAAAGCCATCTACATTAACAGAAATGATGGTGTTTTTCCATCATAATTTAATTTTCCAGTATTGCTGGGATTGTGATGGTAGGCGATTGGAACAGTCTGATAACTGTTTGAAAACCAAATTACCTTAATGTAGTCCTTAATTTGGGATGTTAATAAAGGCGATTAATTTTTACAAACTCACATGAGGAAAAGAATAGCTGAAAATGCTGTTTTAAAAGCAGGGATGCTATCATTCTGGCTGCATGGCCATGTACAGATATACTCTGAAGCATTAGGTTGCTGAAATTTACTGCCCATTACTTCTTTCCTGTCTTGAGTATACTGCATTTAAATGCAACAATGAGCTAACATCTGTATATTCCACAAAGGAGAAGGCTGATAAATATTAATGAAATTTGCTCCTCATGTATCTTATGAATTTTTATGTATTCTTTCATCTAGGGGCATCATTGTACAACTTTCACATAAATGATTGCAGAGATCCCATTTCAACCTTGAATTTCCACTTTGCACACAGGCCCCCGCAGAGGGAGAACCAACAGAGCACTCACTTGGCTGACAACTCTGGCTATTGAAAAGCCTCTAACCCTTGCAGAGGAGGCCTCTTCTCGTCTGTTTAAAGAACAGTGGTAAGATGAATTCTCTCCCTAAACAGATTGATTTTAACTCAGCAGCAGCAGAATGAGTCCTTACTGCCTTCGGATAGGCACACTGCCCCCTACACCTAACCATGCAGTTAGGCACCATAAAACCGGTGCAATAGATAAACAGTATTAAGCTACATTTCATGGTTCATAAGTGGAAAGAAAGTAGAAAACCCCTACTGGTAAATATGCCCATCCTTGATTAAAGCAATATCTCCTAAATGCAAAACGCACCCCTCTTGTCCTTTTCTGTAAATTCATTTCAAATTCATTCCCCATTCCAAATTCATGCTGTAGACAAAAAACCTAAAGTTAACTCTTTGACCAGATGCAATGTATAGCTTGTGGGATTTGCTCTAGGCTTCCAAGGTTTACTTCCCACAAAACAACGATTTCATTAGCCAAGAAAGTATCTTTTTTTAAGCTTCTAAGTTCTTATGATTAATGAAGTGGAAAGAAGAAAAGATGTACTCTATAAAATACATAAACTATCTTGTGACATTTTCAGTTTCTTCTGAAGTTACAAACCAATCTTAGCATTTCATGCATTAAAATACGCATTCCGTTGAGTATTGCTTGTTGTTTTCAATCTTTCCTTGCTGTAAGTTGATCATAACAGTTGAATTCTTTTACCCAAAGGATCAGAACTTGTTTTGGGGTGACACCAAGCACAAAATACTGCCAACATGCACCACTTCACCCTGCATCTTCAATGATTCCTTGGGATTTGTCCCCACATGAACCACATGATGGACATGAGTGAATCATGTTTCTCTATTCTTCATTTACTTCAAGCTGCATTGTGTTAGCTTACATTATTGCTGTGCTGTTAACAAAATCATTGTTTATCCAACATCAAGCTAAGATCCTGAATAAAATTCTCAATCTCAGTTCTTCCAAACTGAACAGAAGATACTCTCACATCTTTGTGTAAATACTGTAGTAATAAAAAGAAGTTGCATGAATTTTCAACTGCACCATCATAAGGGTTGAAGTCTACCATACTGAGAAGATGACCTTTTTTTTTCATTTTGTAATAAAGTATTGGCCATACAGTTGATGTTTTCACCTCTCTCAACAGAAAAGCAAAGAAGTAATACATGGATATGTGCCTGTGTGACTTCCGGGGATGGCTGGATCGTATGTTGGGAAAGCAAAAGGTCTAAGAATTCCCATATACCTCCATGCACAAGATGCAGGCAAACCCAGGACTGCTCTCACCTGTAACAGAGGTGGGGTATTTATTTTTCTTCTTCCATTAGTTTGCTCTCCAGGATAACTCAGAGCAGAGAGCTTACTGTCAGACAGCTATTGTCTTTTTCCTACATAGCACTGATGCATGCTGCTGAACTGTACCTCTAAATATTCCTCAGTTGCCATGGAAGCTGTGGGAAGAGCAATATTACCTCAATACACTTAAGCGACCTGATAACCAAAGGCCCTAATAATGGACTTTCTATCTGCTTTGAATGATTGAGCAAGTCAGATTGAGAGAAAATACTAAACTGCCCAAACATTCCTATCTGCCTGCGTTTCCCAATACAGATTCTCTAGTTAAAACTGCATCCAGATTTTCACTGAAAACATGATTTTGCCTGAAGGCCACCAAAATGTTACTATTTGGTTTCATTTATTCATTTATTTATTCGCTTTAAAAAGTTTTAGATAGGAGATTTTTGTTAAACTGATGGTTCAAGCTGGAAAAGGCATTTTAGAGGAAGTTTGATTTTGAAAAGGAAACTAATTTCAAAGTTGAAAGGCCAGAAACTTTATACAGCCTTCAGTAGGGCTGAGAAATCATCACCACAGATCCAATCCTCCTAGCGATGAATCTGTCAGATAGCATGCAGCCTCCACAGTAAACAGCACGTTCAGAAGCTGAATATAAAAGAACTGCTTTTTTGCCTAAGACCAGCGTGTAACAGCTGATTTAAACATATTTACAGTATGGATAGTTCTGTTAGGAACATATTTGTGTTTTATAATGAAGAGAAAATAGATTTCTTAATATAGAACACATACTGTCCAGTTTTTTCCTTATGCTGTTACATATTAATGAGAAAGCAATATCTGCACTACCATATCAGAGTAAAATTTGTATTAGAAAGAAAAATCAAATCTACAGCATCTACACTATTCAGTGTAACCTCAGAATATTAAATCTTAGAGAAAACCAGATGATGGTATTTTTAACCACCTTATGGTACAACATAGGTCTCGCTGGTAAGATCATTAAAAGGTTAAACATCACCCCCACCCCAGGCCTGGAAAAGTGAAGCCAATTTAATTTTAAAATAAAAGATTGCTTGTGTTTGACACCATTATACAAGTTAAACAGTCTTTCAGGCATGCATTCATATTGAAATTCTACATAGGATTTAGCCTTGGAAACTATGCCTAGTTCCTGCCGGTTCAAAGTGTGTGGGAAGTCAGACAAAAATTAATATTCCCACAGTGTGCCCCTACATTGTCTATTCCAAGATGACTACTAAACTAAAATCCCAGTAAATTAAATAATGTCAGCATTATAAAACACATAATTTATATCCATTTGAACTTACGATACCCTTTTGATTAATCATTCCTGATATATTGTACACCAATAATTAAATGTCTTCCAGAAATGCCAATGCTTATCAGCAAATGACTAAGTTGGGAACACATTAGCCTTATAATTTACCTAATATTTATCTTTAATGCCTGAATTTATGATCCTATTTCTTACAAAGATTAGCAGTGAATTAAATGTTGAAAACTTAGATCATGAACCTGCATGAAAAAAAAAAGAAAAAGGTGTAGGATGCTCTGAAGACCAGCTGAGGTACGTTTCAAAGGATTATCGAATGAGTGTTATAAAAAGAATTATAGGAATAACTGAAATAAGTAAATAAAAAATAAGAGCATTAGAAAGAAGTCTCAAGAATATTCTAGCAGCAACATCATTTATTCACTTGCCTACAACCAGGATGAATAATCATTCTTGTCTTTCAACTGGAATGTATCAGGCTAGCCATGAAGAGAAATATGTTTATAAATTATCGGTTAGATCTTGTCCTGCTTTGAAAACAGAAAAAATCTCTTTTTATTTGAAGATAAATTTCTATTTCTTTTGAACAGCCACTGTGCAGAATTGACTTTCAAAAGAACTAATCTTGCAGAAGGATTAATAACAGGATTTGGCATTTATAGGACTAATATGAAGATCTACTATTACACTAGATGGAATAGAAATACTTCAAGGCATCCCGGGGTTTGGAAGGAACTTTCCCTTAGAGCAGCTTATTCCATAATTGTCCACTGTGGGAGTTTTAGCACTTTTCTCCAAGATCTAATACTCTCCACTGCTGGAGACAGAAACACTGGCACAGCTATATAATTATGTGGACCAAATTTGGAAATATTTTTTTTGTCTATCCACTAAGTTTTTTGCAAGAATCGCTCATACTTATTTTGAGGACTCAGACCAAAGAGCAACAGCACTGCTGAGAAAGTCGTAGCCATAGCTGCCCTCTTGGCCACTGCCATTATTTGAAAACACTGTGTCAGCCAACTCTCCATAAAATGGTTCCATTCAACAGGGTGTTTAAAACAAATGGCATCAGTTGTAGCTGCTCTGTTCCATTTACACACAGAGCAGATGAAGCTTTAAAAATACAGTGGCTCTCATTTTCAGAAATTTTACGTTTCGTGTGGAGAACACACAAACTAGCTCCATAGAAAGGTATTTTTAAAAACTGTGAGAGAGGAAATACAAATAGTATATGCTTAAGGGAAACTATGTCTGAGAATATAAATAATATCCTACTCATTTATTTCTCAGGTGTATTTTTCGTTATATTAATCACTTGGAAGCAGACCCAAATTCTGCCACAGTCAATATACTTTTGGAATATTCTTTTTTCTTCCCTGTCTCTCAACCTGCTAATAAACCTCAAGTGTAGTCAGTATTTTTTGCTGTTGTTGCTGCTGCTGAAATTCTAGGGGGTATTAATCAGAAAATGTCAGGACAGGCAGATATGTAGCTAATGAAAATGGAAGTTAGTATTGTGTTGTCTGTACTCTCCTTGTCATCAAAAAAAAAAAAAGTGACAGCATGCCTATTTTGTAAAAGGAACCCAAGACATTAAAATCACTTGAGAAATAAATACGAATATAAATACTGCACCTCCTAGCCCTGGGGATTAAATATTCTGATGCTTGCTCGGAGCACATTGCCATTTTCTCAATTCTGAGCATGAAGTACTGCAGGCACCGAACCACCTTTATTAAAAAAAAATAAAATAAATAAATAAATAAATAAAAAATCACACAGCTTAACTGCCATCCACAGCCCTGGTAAAGGCTCAGGAGATTGCAGAACTAGGGCTCATTTTCAAGAGATCCATGCAAGGAATCTGTGTGAAATACAGAGTGAAGGAACAGGCTTCAGGAAAAAAATCCTTGTGTTTAATAAAGGTAGTAAGCTTAACATAAGGCTTTATAGAATCATAGAATGGTTTGGGTTGGAAGGGACTTTTAAAGGCCATCTATTCCAGCCTCCCCTGCAATGAGCAGGGACATCTTCAGCTAGATCAGGTTGCTCAGAATCCCATCCAACCTGACCTTGAATGTTTCCAGGGATGGGGCAACCTCTCTGGGCAACCTGTGCAGTGTTTTCCCCACCCTCATTGTAAAAAAATTGCTTCCTAATATCTAATCTAAATCTAGCCTCTTTCAGTTTAAAACTGTTACCCCTTGTCCTATCACTACACTTCCTGATAAAGAAGGGCCTCTGGACCTGCTCCAACGGGTCTATGTCTTTCCAGTGCCGATGACTCCAGAGCTGGACACAGTACTCCGGGTGGGGTATCACCAGAGCAGAGGGGTAGAATCACCTCCCTCCACCTTCTGGCCCCACATAGGTATCTTTATGTTAGCAGAGGGGCAGTCCAGTGCTAACACTACAATCCTAACACTAGCATAGACCTGTTTATCAAGTAGGAACTGTGACAGGTCAGAAAAAGGGATGAGAATGGCAAGAGATTAGAAATGTTCTAATGTTCCTCTCTTCTGCTTTCTCCTTTAAGACAACAGTTTTAAAGCCCAGGAAAATAAAATAATTGCTCTCACATTTTATATTGCTATTTTTACACTCAGATCAAACCCAGTTACGATCTTCACATCACTGTCCCTGATATATAGAGGCACCATGTCTAGCAGAAGGAGAAGCAGCTGGAGAGTCTAGAAATACAGCAAAGGGCATGATTTCATAATATGAAGAATGCATGTAATGGAATTAAAGAGAAAGGCGGAGGGTATATTATGTACAATTTTTGAAAGACTTGCATGAGAAACAGATAACATCTCCCCAGATAAGATCCCCCCAACCAGAGAAGGACAGCTTACACTCCATCTCTTCACCATTTGAATGCCATCTCTGAAAGGGGAGGGTAGATTTTATCCTACTTGCTGCAGTCATACATTCCTCGGCTTGCTCACCTATCAAAAAGTTTGTTTAGGAAAAGAAAAACCCCCATCAGCCTGAGACACAAAGAGTACGAGGACAGGTGAAATTACTTGTCTGACCTTATCTAACACTCTCATACAGGGAATTCTCAGGGCTTTATATTAAAGAGCAAGGCACTCTTTCTGCCCTGATAAGGACAAAATACTCCTATGAAAGAGGCCTCTTCATGACAAGGACTGACAAAACAGGGGAAGGGAGGAATAAGTGGGATTAGAAGTTTTTCAGCCATGCAGAGCTTTTCAAACGCCTGAATTGATGTTTAAAGAATAAAGGAAAAGTTTTTTCTAGAGGCAAGGAAAAAACTCAGCAAATTTCACAATTAAATGCCATAGAACATGGACATTGCAGACAACTGACTAAATATTTTACAAACTGAGCAAAGATGAAGGCATCTGGTGTGGTGAAAAAACACTATGTTATGAGACTAAGACAAACCTGGAAAATACACTGCTCCCTTCCCTCCATAATGCAGGTGGCAGATTCACAACCTAAAGAACTGGTTACTGTTGGGCAGCTGACAAATTTATGGCCATTGGTTTGCCACAGCCAGGAGAGAAATCATGTGCAACACGAAGACCTGCACATGGGTGGTAATAAAGTGTGTACTCACAAGAGAGGGAAGTTGAATCCATAGCCCCACTATGACACTGACCATCCACTTCCAGGAGATGCTCATGAAAGTGCCTGCGGCCTTTTGATAACTTGAATACCTCTTGAGATTTGCTCTGTGTGTGTGTGAATGATCCTAGCCTATAGCAGGACTCTAAAAGAAAAATAAAAAGGAAGTGCCAGTCTGAAGCCCATCTGACCCATCAGTATCATGTGGTTCAGCTTGAGCAGTGCATCAGAAGAATCATACCTCATCCCTGATGTGGAGTGCTCATCAAAACTGATGAGAAGCACTTTAAACCTAAGAAAGAATACACTAAGCAAGTACTTCACACAATTGCAACATGTTAACAGTTCAGAAAGACTGCAAATGTATATGCTATGGGATTCTGCAGGCACCTGCTCAGGGAGGGATGGTTCAAATGTGTACACTCCTCTCCTAACTTTATGTACACAGCAATATACAGTCCCAAGGCAGCCCAATTCCTTTCCTCTGTTCTAAAAAAGGAAGTCACTAACAGGTTGGATACCATCTGACATTTGAAAGCTCGGCATTTAACCTTGAAGTTTCAAAGGTAAAGAAAAAGCCGGGGTGTTGTTTTAAGTTATCGTATTTAGCTGTCTCTTGTTTTACATTATAAGGGAACTAAGCTGCAGGGGCTATATTGTAACTTGTTTGTGCAATTTCTTATTTGGCTGAAGCATGATTTTTTTTCTCAGCATAAATTTATTTTACATTTATCAGCAAACGGATTTTAGCACACCCTACCCCTGCAAAGCAGAACACCAACTTCATTCAGTACTGCCCCTTCACTCTTCTATTCCTTTTTAACCAACTATCATTCATTCTCCTCAGGGTGCTCATTAATTCTGAAATTTAAAAGATATCCATCGGCAGTATCATAAATTCATAGATAGCTACAACAGCAATCTCTCTCTCTCTCTAAGCATGACTTTTTCTTTTATAGTTTAACCTCTGTGATTAACTCACACTTTTGTGTCTTGCAGCATTTTTTATGCAAATGGCAGAATTTCTTCTAGAAAGCTCTTTTCTTAATATTTAACACATTCTTCCTTGTCTCTCATCTCCAGAGCACAGAGAAATCACATTGTCTAACTGGCAGCACAGTAACTGCATGTGAATAGCTACTAAAACATGTAAAAGTTCTTATATAATGGTGAAATTTCAGTGCTACATCTGGATTAAGTAGAGAGTAGGAAAAGGTTAAAGATTTTCAAAGATTTAAACAGTCTGTGAAGTTTTATTTAACCCATGTTTTCAAGCCATCAGATTGTGACTAACAAGATGCAATTACTATTTGGACCATTAATGGAATTTTTCCCCCAACCTGAAAAAAAAAAAAAAAAGGTTTATATAGGAGACTATAAAGAGGATTAGAATGATTCAAAGGGCAATCTAAGAAAAAAAGCAAAAACATTCTGTAGGCGTCTGTTAAGTTTGATGAAGTGAACAATTTTCTGCTCCTCAATCTCTTAAAACCCTGCCCCCGAGTCACGGCCCAAGCCTGTGACAAGGAGTTTTCCAAGAACTTGGTGCTCACCATCTCATACTGCAGGTCAGCCCAAACTGCAACCCCAAAACATTTATCTCCAACTACTGACATCTACAAATGATCAAATCGGATGTGTAAAACAGTGGCATTCAATATAAGCAACCTAAAACCTGCATAATTTACAATCCATTTACAGACCGATAGAGTAAAATAAGCTTGCTTTTCCTGCCAATTGAGCCACAATTTCAAATTCTTATTAGCAGAGATTACAGATGGTGAAGCTATAATGGTACAGTGTTACTGTAAACTAAAGGTGTTACAACATAATTACAAAAGCTAAAACTAGAATCTATGTTTTAGCAGCACTAATGGTATCTAAATAAAAGTGCAATTTCAAGTAGGGTAACTATTAAAGGCTCATTCAATGCAAGCTAAGCATATGAAGGGGCAGGAGAAACAATTCCACAAGGATCATCCATGTTTCAAAATTACCAGTATGCCACTTTCCACCTCCCGGTGCTGTAATGCCTTACTACATACCACTGATGAAAATTTTTAAAGGGCATAAAGGACTAGCTCAGGTACAGTGAGGAAGTACTGAAGGCAGTGGTGTAGCTGCTTAGCCAGAGCTGCACAGATTTTCCCTACCTTTGTGTCTACTTGCAACTTAATTTTGGAACGTTAAATTCTTTTGAAATATCCACACATGACATACACAGCTTTCCCAGCTTGAGTCCTTAGGCTGAACAGCTTGCTTCAGTTCAATTATTATTCAAGCACTGATAGCCAGCATTATCCTAGATGAAATGCAAACCAAGTGAGAAACAGATTCCACATAAAAAAGCTTGCGAGTTAAAAGAAAATGAAATCAATCCTCAGCCTTTCAACTCCTTAAAGTGATAGGCAATAACAGGGCTGCCAAACCAGAATAAACCTGAAAAGAAACATTTTGTGGCTTGTGATTGAAAGAGAACATAAAAGAATGTCAGGTAGATGGATGCTTTATTGCTATTTTATATTTGAAACCAGCAAACAAGGCCAGGTTGTAGCAGAAGACATGAAACTGCAACTCTTCCATCTATTTTAGGAGAATTGGCTGATATTGCTAACCTTGTTGTCTGATCATGATCGCACCCCTTCATCTTCCCTATACATTGATCAGCTGTTTCCTTTGAGAGCAAGTTGTCACTAACACCTCTAGAGATTTATATTTATATGCATGTCCTTTTCTCCCCATTACATTTTTATTGCAAACAACCTATGAATACAACAAGTATGTTAGTTGTAAATATAGCTGCATAGCAGGGAGAAGCTGATATCAACTTCGTATCTTCACTTGGCCTTTTTCATTGTTTCCAAAGTCAGGTCATCACAGACTGTGGTTGGTTGACTCTGTCTGGCAGCTGAGCCCCTACCTACCCAGTCCGCTCTCTCACTCCCACACAGTGGGATCAGGAAGAGAATTGGAAGGGCAAAAGCAAGAAAAACTTGCTATCACTCTTGCCGGTTGAGATAAAGACAGTCTAATAAGTAAAGAAAATAATAATAGTAATCCTCCCTCCAGCAGACTGATGGCCAGATTCCCTTTGAGCAACGTCTACTTTGGAAGAACTACCCACCCCCACAGGATTGCTGTGCATGCTGTTATTCCGGCTGCAATATCTCTTTGCTGAGTTTGGTGAGCTGCTCCCCCTCCCAGCTTCTTGCCCGCCCCCAGCCTACTTGCTGGGGTGGCAGAGTGAGAAACAGAGAAGGCCCTGAAGCTGTGCAAGCTCTCTTCAGCAGGAGCTAACACATCGGTGTCTTATCCACACTGTTTTGGCCACAGATCTGAAGCACAGCACCATACGGGCTGCTCTGAAGAAAATTAACTCCATCCCAACCGGACCCAGTAAAAAGACCCATCCTGCAGTGTTCTCCAATGTTTTCACTAACTCCCTTGCAAACTTATTCCTTCATTGTTTCCTCGTCTTCTGGTTGCTCTCTCCCTCAGCTCTTTCAGGACAGCAGATACCCAGCCAACACTCAGCAATGTCTTCTCAATTCCAACCTGGATTTTTCTCCAACCACTTAAATATTCCCCCCAAAGCCCCAGTGTGCCTTAGTATTTCAAACACCTCATTTTTCTTTTTCTTATAGGAAAGAAATTAGTAATATTAACAGAAGAGAAAGGAGAAAAATATGCACGTTCCTGAATGTATCAAAAAGCAGCCTGCTGAGAGTCCATGAAAACATCGAGTAAATTGCCCTGTGATCTCTCCCATCTAACTGAAGAGCCAAATACATCAATACTCTTCCAGTTCAGTTCTGTATGGAATTAATCAGAGAATTAATCACCTGTGTGCACCAGAAATTCAAATCCAGTGAAAGGGAAACAGTGCAATCCAAGCTTTTTCCTTTTTGACCTCCCCTAGTGGAAAAGGGACCAATACATTGACACGAAATAAATGGGCCACGTGTGATTTGGCAACAACAGCTAAGAAACTGCAAACTCTGAACTGGGCCACAAATGCCACTTCCCTTTGGCCAAGGGATGGATTCTCATATGTTACCGACTGATTGCTGCCTCAAAAGCCTCATAACTACAGCTGAGCAAGGCCAAAAAAAAAAAAAAAAAAAGATTAAATTTTCTGCCCCTTGAGACCACCATGTAAGGAAGCTCCCCCTCTCTCCCTCAAAGGGAAACAAATGCTCTTTCTTGAACAAAGGCGTGCACACCCCTGGCTGCACACATCCAGTCTTCCTCTTTGCTCATTCCTAAGAGGTATGACCAGAAAATTGAGTGACCCGAGTAATAACCAAGGTGTGAACTTACATCTGTATGCACATGGGTAACTTGTGACCAAGCCGACCTGGTTCCTGCTACCAGTGCTTTCTCAGAGCGTCTGGGGTAAAACAAGAACCCTGCAGTGCTGCAGAAGGACCTTGGTGAGGATTTTACCATGAGGACAAATGGAGTGACTTCTACTAATGACATATGACTGCATTAACAGTCAGTATGCAACGGCAACAGGCTGCACAAAGAACTGTATTGCCCCATCATACTGTATTTTGTAATATTCTGACTGTTCTTTTAATCTAAGAAGTCAAAAAAGACATTTTTTCTTTTATTGAGTCTATAACACTGACCACTTATAAAGACAAGATGTAGACATCTGCTTTGATATGTGTGGGATGCAGTTTTCTAATCAGCATAAACCCTAAGAGCAGTCCACCATGTGCTCATGATGTCCTTCTCATGCCTGGGACCATAACACGAAGAACCATTAGTTTATTTTCTTTTTCTTAAATATTTTCTTTTCCTTAAGAACAAAAAAGAAGAAAAAAAAGAAAGTTATCAGATGTGAAACTTTCCATTTTGTCATTTTGTTTAACATCCCCTTTTTCCTCTCTCTAGATGACACTCAGCTCAGCATGTTGGAGAACTGAACTGCTTCACATTCAAAGCTCAGCATTTCTGGCTGCCACATTCATCTCTCTGCCACTTGGTGATACTTTCAACAAAGTGGTATCCATTGTTTTTACCAGGGTGGGGGTGGGGGGAGGAAGGAATAAATCTTCTCTTTCTCTCCTTTGCTGATTGCTCAACTAGTAATATAAGAAATAAAACCAACTTCATAAAGGAAGTTGGATAAAAGGAAAAACATGGAAAAGGGTAAAAATATTAAAAATGAAGGAAATGTTTAGGAAAAAAATTGAAAGAAAAGTCTTAATCTGGAAATTTTGCAAGACTTTTTAGTGAAAATATTCCTTTTCAGAAAGAGGTAAACCTTTTTCAGAGAAGAGCTCTGAACAAGTACAAACTATCTTTAATAAAGAATCACCAAAAAGAACCTCTCTTGACAGTTTAGGAAGCTCTGGATCAAGCTTTCAGATAATAGGCTAGGAAAGAAAAGAGCAAAGCACGTCTTTTATTCTACTCTTTTAAGTGGGGAACAGCCAGTGAGTCTCCACAATTGGATTGAGACTTGGACTGGATTTCTAATGCTAAATTGATAGGTGTTCAGATACTAGTGTGATAAGGAGGCTATAAATACACAGAGGCTGACAGCTTAAATAGTTTGCTAAAATAGACAGCTCTAAGAGCTATTCTGGATAACCGTTTATCTATCCATCCATCCAAACTGACTCTCTAAGCTGTCGGTCTGAGTTTTCAGACAGGATATTTCAGCAGGATAGCTTGTTGAAATATAGCTGTAGTAGCTATAACAGAGAGATAGATAGTTGAGACAGATATGAAAGCTGAATTAGATACTTGGTAATACAGAGAGAAATCCAGGATCATGGGGGAGAGTGGGTGGAAAGAGTGAGTGTGGGTGACTGAAGAGCAAGTTTGCATCTTACAAAAGAAATAGAAATAAAAATCCTGCTGATGGCAGCCACATTTTCTCACAGCTTTCTGCTTTGGAAAAAGCTGCCTTGAAAATCCACCTTCAGAAATCGTGCCAATCCAATTCTCTCAGTAGTAACTGCAGTGCAGATACATCGTTCCCACCCGCAGTGTAGAGTGCACATGGATTTGTATGGACTGTGCACCTTGCACTGGTGCTCTGAGTGACAGGGAAGATGATAATCTCAGTTATTTCCCTGCTTTAAACAACCAACATGTCCTTCAGCCTATTTTCCCCTATATTTTTCTGCGGTTTGCCATATCTTATCCTTCTTTAACACTTGCCACGTGGCTTCCCACTCACTAATGGCAGTGCAAATGCATCCAGCAGAACATTCCTGCCAGAGTTAGGAAACTGAATTTCCAGAACACAGACATCCCCATCCCCCCTGTTTTCAGCTCTTCACAGACTCTTATCCCCACAGAAACCTTAAAACAATTAAAGTCATAACTGGATTTTACCAGCTAATTGGAGAGCTGGGCCTTGAATAATTTTGTGCATTCATTAGCTACATTTTTAAGTAAATCACACCACATCACAGCTAGATAGCAGAAGACATTTAAAGGTCTTTTATATAACAAGTTGCTAGTTGCCAGCTGCTTTTCTGATCTTTATGGTAAATCCTGCATTAAAAGATTGCTGCCTAGAAGGCAAGAGCTGACAGCGACTCGAATCTACTAGCCATCTCTGTAGATCAGATGCTGCTATTACCAGTGGAATCATTATTCCACTCACATGCTCTTATTTTTCCATCTTGGAAAATGCTTTACAAGAAAGAATATGGAAATATATATATTGATGTATTATGGTTATATCTGCTGTGTTCATCCATTTACATGTTTCAGCATAGCTTTCTACTGGACTGTATATAGTATACATGGTAGGAGACAGAGTGTGTATAAGACATGCTTTTTAATAGACCTATCTTTCACCTAAATGATACAATAAAGGTGTTTGTTTAGTGAATAAATACCAGTACAGTCACTGAAATTTTGCTCCTCGGCTTTCCTTTATTATTTTAAATATAGAAGAGCATTATAAATATGAAATATAAATGAAGTAACAGCTATTCTGGTAAAACTTTGATTCTTTAGTTTTATTACTCCCCTATACAAATCAATTCTGAGACAGAAAATTGATGAATTTGCTCTGCAAAAACAGAATAGCAAGAAACAGAAGATCTGTCTGCTTAGTATAGACAACAGAAAACACATAGAATTGTCTTAAGCTGCTACTGTTAATAGGAGATAAGGCATCAAGTGAAACAGAGGTTTTGAACTAGAAAAAGACCAATAAAAAGCTTTGTCATTTCTTCTGAGATGCCAAGTTGCACTAAAGTACATTGTCTTCGATATCTTGACCACCTGTATCACTGAAATGGAAATATGTAAGTATGACCAAATGAACATCTTGGTTAGAGGTCAAAATTTTGGAATTAGCCATCATAGCTAGTTAAAATAATAATAATAATAAAAAATAATAGAGTGATCACCATCCAGGCACAAGACAAAGATCCATACCTTTCACAGCCCAACATAAAAAAGACTTGATATGATATTAAGTTCAGAGTGGATTAACGTATTTAAGTTCTTGGCTAAGGGTTTTAATCAGAGAATCTTAAAATAACAAAGCACGTGGGCTTAGCCATAAATGGCAAATATGATTTATATAGATGTTTAAAAAACACACAAACAGGGAAAGGAAGTAAAAAATATGGGGCAAACAATACAATGTTCAGACCAGATTTGTTAAAAATGAATCTTGTGACAATAAAAGACATACAAGTCACAGAAAAAAAGAAACCAACTTCTTGATGGCAGCAAATCATTACAGGGTGCTAAAGATTTCTTAGTATATTAGCCCACCCCTTAGGGCTTCTTGAACATAAGCCATTTCAATAACTATTCTCTTCTCCATTTTCTAGCACAAACAACATTACAGATTACATCAAGCCAATTCTTATGCTAGTAATGTTGTTCTGCCAATACTCACTAAGGGGTATAGCCTGAGAGGAGTGAGTCACAGACACATTGCACAACCCGCTCATGAATTCTGCAATCTGTGGTTTAATCTAAGGTTACGTTACATGCGCAACAGTGAAAGGAGGACAAAGCTACCAGTTAGACGCAACTTTTAAGTCAACACATCATAAGATCCATACTGCCTACTGGAGGCAGTGGAATTTCCAAAACCAGAAATATTTAACATGTCTCTCTGCCCTCCCTGGTGACTCCCGTTCAACACCTTTTATTTTGCCTTCAAGTTATGAAGAACTTGGTGTCTCAGGTCTATTGCTCTAGGGTACTGCATTGCTCACATCACTATCTCTCTGCATCACGTTCATGCTGAAGTACACTTAAGAACTCTGCTGTTCCTACCTTGACTGCTCTCCTCTGGCACTATGGCATTCCCTATCTCTTCTTCTTTTAGTAATTCTAGACTCCGCTGTCCTTCCCATACATACTTTGTGCTTCACATTCTTACTATCCCTCACATATAAGGTGCCTTTCCTAAGTTTAACTGTAGGACCACGGACTTCTCTTCCTGCAAGGCCCACTCCATCATGTCAGCGTATGGCGGTAAGATGAAGGAGATGGCTAACACTGAGATGAAACCTTATTTCTATATTTTAGGTTACTTATATAAATGGTTAAACAAGGTACAAGGCATCCAAGAGATTGAAACTAATACTAACAATGCTATGCATATTTGGTCCAGGGTGTGATGAACAACAAAGGTGGAGGGAAAATGGTGTCTCTGAAAGGGAAGCTGTCCCCTGAGCTGGACTTCACTCAACTGCAAAAGCCTGAAGCTTGTCACCTCTAGAGGAGACATCTACACAAAGGTTTGTGGAACAGCGTTATAAAAGGTGTGCCGTTAAGAGACACCTGCAGCTACTATTCCTCTAGAAACTGGACTTTCTGAAAAAATTCTAGGAAACAACAAGCTGGAAAGCTTCAATAGGTCTGTGTGTATTCCAGAAATTGGAGGTAGAAGGATATATTATGTCAGTCTTTCATTCTGTGGCCACTGGTAGATTATTCCCTATTACATACTCCTGAGCTCTTTGTCCACTGTAGTTTTAAATGACTCAAGTGCTTGGACTTCTACCACTTCCCTTGGGAGACTTATCTATTCCACAGTCTAATAGATCTCACTGTCAGGAAATGGCCTCCATTTGCCTTTTCTCAATCTTATCCCATTACTCCTAGTTATGGTAGTTTTTTCCTGTTGTGCTCTGAAACACCCTTATAATGGCTCTTCAGAGTGGAGTAACAGCCACAAATGGAAACCTCTCGCCTTCCATTAAGCGTTCCCTTGTCCCCTCACTCCCGCAGCCTGGCACAACACACCGGGAGAGACAGGAGCAGTTGCAGCGAGCAGGACCTGGACTAATGCCACCTGAGACAGGCCATTGCACAAGGCTCAGCTGTAATTATGGCACAATGGGACAGAGGGAACAGCGCGGGATAAAAGCGGTGTCAGCGGGCAGGGACACTTGCTTTTAACCCAGGCAGTCTTTAAGTTACATGCTCAATTTTGTAAATAGCCCAATTTTGTAAATGGGCATTAATCATCTTAGTGAAACGTCTCATCAGCATCAGCGCCCCGGTGTCGTGTGCCTGTCTTGCTGCCTCACTCCTCCCTTCTCATTTTTTTGCTAAATTGTAGCCAAACATTATGCTGTGAACTGTATGACTAAACTCTCACTATTTTAGGAGCTCCTGTGGGACTGAATCCATATTCCAGCACCACTTGCTTTTCATTATGGCAAAGGTGAAGGTGTACATTGACATGGCTTCCCAGTTTTACGTGGCAGAGATACATGTTCGTGCTAGTTAATGATCACACTTTGATTTAAAGACATAAATTGTTTGCTTTAATCTCTTCTTGGCCTTGGACAGTAATAACAGCAATAGTAATGCAGAGACAATAGTAGATGTCTACTAGCACATAGAAAGCCCCAAAGCCAGTAGAGAAAAGCACAACAACATTGCTGGATAAAGAAAAGAATGGTATACTCTAATAGATATAAGTCTTTCATCGTCATGTGAGATGAAGATACAAACTTCTTCCATCGTTGTTACCTGGGTAATCCTGTATCAGCCAATCCAGAATTTAACTACCAGTTCATGTTTTCTCCTAGACTTATTTTAGGCAGCAAAGTAGACACAAGTCATTTTATTTATGCTATAAAAAGAAACTATCAGGGAAAGAAACTTTACACAGACTTCTCAAGAAATCCAGACACAGACAACACCATTTTGTGTTTTTCTAATTTAAAACAGCTTTAGTTACTTCCGCTGCTCATCTCTTTCATTCATTATGCTCCTTTTAATTGTTTTGCTGAGATTACCTTACTCTGAAGCTTGGTTATTTTCAAGGGTATTTTCTGGAGAGCTTTTGTTTGTTTTGATTACGTCCAACTATAGCCCATTTTGATTTCCCTGCAAGTTTCCCTGTGGTGCCCTTGGAAATACTCAATCTGTATATTATAATCTGGGGACTGACAGAGTAAAAGAAAACATAAATATTGGTGCTGAGTTGTCTGTAATGTATTATGCCTTTTTTACAGACCTGTCTTTTATTAACTCCTGCACTACTTTGCTGTTTCGTGTAAGAAAAATGAAGTAGCCAAGGGAGAGTTAATGGAAAATTTATCTTCAAGTTATATTTTAGCCCTGAATAAAAACTATAAAAGCAAACAGTATATGTAAGGGTGCTCTCTCTCTCATACGCAAACAAATGCAGGCTCTTCCCAACTAACTTATTTCCCATCCACTGGAAGATGCACAGTCTTTGAGTAGCAGGACAGATGCCACATTATTAATTAAAAAAGGCCTCAAAATCTTTAAAGAAAAAGATGACCAAAACCGCACCTAAAACGTGTAAAGAAATAAAAGCAGGAATGATTGAGGCCAAGATGTCTTTCACTTGAAATGCTGTGCAGGCAAAGGAAAGCAATACTCCCATACTCCACATTCCTTGATATTTTCTTAGGTACATTAAGAGACAATTGAAACAAAAGTAAAGGTTTTCTGCTCCTTCTTAGTCTATTTCATGCAAAATGAGGAGTGACTGCAGATAAAAGTAGTTAACAATAAGTCCAGAAATTATTACTAACATAGAGCTACAAAAAAACCCACTGTAATAACCTCTCCTAGTAAGTGTCACAAATGACTGGAAATATGAGTAATTCAGTTCCTTATTAAGATTAGTCTTTTTACGGCTACTTATTTCACATCACGGTGGTATTAACTGATGGTCTGAAGGCCTGACGCATCACACGTCCTTTTATCCTCCATGTGTCAGAACCCCCTTAGTTTTCATGCAAAGAAGGGTAACTTGTTTTTCTACCCAAATCCAACCGCTAAACTCCCATTATTGTCACTTGGCATAAGGTCAGGCCCATAGGATTCAACAACCAAATCCTGATATTTTATTAGGGAAAAAAAAGATGCAGTGTGGCTGCTTTATGTTTTGGCTCCTTAGCTTAGCGTGTCTGGAGGCCATGGCTTCAAAACTGCTCTCTCCCCTCATTTTCATCCGTTTACAGCCTTGCAGGCCAGAAAAGTGACAATGTTGTTGCTTGGGCACCCTGTTATGTTTCTCTGAAGCATGTAATAAGGAATAAATACAATCCTGGTCATCCATGTATTTCTAACTGCTGTCAACGCTTTTGACATATACAAAATGCGCTTTACGTACTGTTGCCTTGCTTCTCTTTTTTCATCACTGCACAGAAATTTGGGGTTACCCAAGCTCCATGCTCAGCCCCCCAAGGCAGGAATACGGTGTGGGATGGGAACTGCACTTACACTGAGGCTGTGCCACTGCAGAAAGTGAAGCCACTAAATTACCGGCTAACTACCCCTTTGAGGGTTTGATGACCTGATGTGTGAGTTGTCTGCCATACTGTTCACCTAGGATTTGCAAACTGGCTGTTTTTGACAAGAAAAACTTGGAGTGTAGTCCAAAGCGACAGGAGAAGTGTATTTTTCTTTCTTTTTTTAGGCATCATTTTTACATTTATTTGATATGTATAAATAAACATGAGGAGAAAGTCGTGGTATACTTTGTTATTAGTCTAGTGGAAAGTACGGCATTGCAAATGTAAAGTTCTTTGGGGAGATTGCTCCTGACTGACCAGCAAACCCAATCAAAATACAACTTTTGCTTCAGCTTAACCGTATTATACACCCAGTGTCTTTTGTAGTAAGTGTTACTGAAAAGACTAATTTAGGATTTGAATTTATTTTAATTAGTCTTTGTAATACTGTAGCAGATGTTAGCCTGTATAAAAGCAAACCCGTACTTGCTAGGAATCTCAATGAGAAGGCCCCCAACGTTTGATATGCTCAGACATGCTGCCTCAGATTGCAGCAGCAGACAGGAGGGGAGAGAGGAAACTACAAAAGGAACAAGAATTGTGAGGATGAGGAAAAAAGGTGGTAGAGATTCATTTTGTTATAAACATGTCCTGTTATCAGTCACAGCACTGTAAAGGTGAGGCTGCAGAGCATCATTAATAACTGACAGTTGTTGTTAACTACCAGGGAACACCAGATAACCTTCCTGAGAATATCTATATCCCCATCTTGGGCAACAAAGTAATGAGTCCCAGTGGAAAGAAAGCACTGGCCGTCTTTGTTGTAGCTATTGATCTCCTGATGTGATTTAGATAAGGGAGGAAGAGATAATGGCATTGATTATTCTATTTAGGAGCCAGACCAAGACTAAACTCAAGTATAATACATAAAGAGGAAAAATCCACACTCAATCACTCCTTGTCTGTTCTTTGCAGTTCAAGGCAATGGTGGTCACGGCAACAGGGACACACATCTTAATAAACATGTAGTGTTTGGCTTCTGGGACAACTTGATGTAAATTAATATATGATTGAGGGATTTCTTATGTTTCTACTTTTTTTTTTTT
>VXAK01021906.1:126404-142991 GCA_013399435.1 Arenaria interpres
ATGAGCACACATTGTTTTCATAGAGCAAACATGCAGAATAGGTTGTTTTCCTGTCAAGGAGGTTGACAGAAGTCAATGATGGAGATCTCAGGCTGACAGCAGGACATGCATACCTAATTTTACTTTACGCTCCCCTCCTCCATTGTGAAGGGTAGTCAGCTCAGGTCAGGTAGTTTACAGGGAAGAATCTTCAAAAAGATGAAGAATGCTTATGCCCATCCACTGCAAGATGTAATTATTCTGACAAGCCTTAAATGCAGGTCACCCAGAGACATGGATTAGAGCCTGAGGCCTCACCTCAACATTGAAAAGAATCCCTGTTGCATGTAAGAGCAGACACTAGTGAGATTTAGAAGTACCTTTAAAAAAAGTGTGTGTGTGTGTGTGTAGAAACCAACAACAAATATTTCCAATCCTTTTAAAACTGTTGAGCTTAAACTGCCTCTGAATATGTTTATAGGTTACAGACACCACTGTTCTACCAAGGGAACCCAGTGAGGGGTAGAATAGATTGACAGCCATACGCTGTTTTATATTCTTTTCCGTACTCTCCCATACTCCTTGGAATACCGTCCTAGACCTGAAAACCAACACGAACTTGTATTTTTACTTCTGTCCCCAGTGGAGGTTTTCAAATGCCAGACTGAAGTTCTCTTAAAATGGTGTGGATTTAGAGTAAGTACAAATTATTCATTTTCTATATGTGTGATTGATAGCTATGCTTTGTAAAATATAAAAGGAAAACCAGATAAATAAAGTATAAGATGTAGGAGCTAAAAATAAAATAAAAGCCTGTATTCAGTTCTAAGATGTCACCATAAAGTTTCTACATGTGATGAAGACAGTACTTTCACCTCCTTGTGGCCCTGCCCTTGCCAGTGTCAGAGCGCTGCAACTCACATCAAGAACTGGTCTGAGGATTTTTCAGGGAAGAACATCTTAACTTTTAAAAAGTCAGTCTTTATAGTCTATTTACTCGGGGGGTTTTTTTGGTGGGGTTTTGGTTTTGTTTGTTTGTTTGTATTTGTTTAGGTTTTTTGTGTTCTGGGTTTCTTGAACAAAAGGAAGTTCAAGGAACGTGTGCCTGCCTTCCTTATAGGTTTCCCCGGGCTGGCAGGGCAGGGAAGGATGCTGGAGCTTCCTGCACCTTCTACAGTAAGTTGATGTTTTACAGAGATGCTAAAGAATGGAAGAAGTTGAAGCATTCAAACCCAATTTGACCTAATGCAAATTTTAGGCCCAAACTGTTTTTTTTCCCCACAAACTGCAAACTTTGTTTTTCTGACAGTCTTAGAACAAACCTCTGGGATCTCATGTCTTAATAGGACTGCAGAAGATTACTGTACAAAATGACAAAGCACTCCAAAATCTTTGTGTATTGCACTACTACTTTTTCAATGGGCCTCAGCAAGCTAAATGCGAGTGGCACACAGCTCACACACAGACTACTGGCATCACTACTGAGAGAACTCAAAACTTCACTGTGTCAACACAGTCTCTATAAGAACACCACACACCCAGTATCACCAGCTGCACTGAGCACTGCAGAACCAGTGCGAATCTATACGGCAGGTCCTCGAGTCACTATGAAATACGAGAGCAGCAGGAGTGAGAACAACCAACCTCAGGCGGACAGAAGCCCAAACTGCAGTGTTAAAACCAGTTCTTGAAGGATTAACCGAACCACGCATACCTCAAACGTGAACTTCAGAGTAAAAAGCCTAGTTGGTTTATGGGGGAAAAAATAAATCCCTCTAAATCCATTGCCTACATATCACAGTAGAAATACTGACATATTGTCTGAAGGTGAAAGAAGCACAGGTTTTCCCTTTCAAAAGGAAATTGATTGAGCCATGCAGGAAAGATGGATTTACTAATTTCCTTAACACAGAAAATAAGATCAGTATTGTTATAGTATTCGAAATAAAAACCACTTCGATACGTTTCCCTGGACTCTAGTGGTTGTGCTGAAGAACAATGGAAGATTTAATGGCAGGGGGAGGAAATGCCTGGCGGGAAAAAAATACAACTTGGCATTTCATTACTGTAAATAAAAAGAAGAAAATATACAAAATGATTGGTATGAACCTTGTTTTTCCCATGTATGGCCATAAAATACTATGACCAAAGAGTGATTTATGAGAAGTGCATCCAGGATTTAGTTAAAGGTTGAGATGGCCCCACAAGTCATATTCTATAGTTCTTTTGAAAGACCATTGGGATATGCCAAAATCCCAGGCATAAAACACGCCAAAATCCCAGGTCTAAAACACACCAAAATTTGGTAGGACCTTGAATATCTGAAAATAATAGTTTTAGTTCTGAATAAGATGGAACCCTAACATCAGAGCATCTTTAGAGTAACACTACAGCAGCTGTATTGGTCCAAGCAACTCAAACATTTTCTGGTGAAGCATTTAATTTTAGCCTTGCTTTTCTTCTGATACAGAAATCTATTTTCAGGTGAAAGTTGCCTTTAAGTGTTCTTTGTGCTTCTAGTAAATTGGAAAATGATTTTGTAAAGTGTTAAAACGAAGCTGGGGCAGTTGACTTGTCTGTCAGCAGCCATAAACCAAACCAAGTCATTAGACTAAACCAAAATCGTCCCCTGTGGCATCCTTAATTCTATTCAATTTTTTCTTGCTCTACAGCTATTTGTGAATGTTTTGACTGTATCACCGCTTCATCTTCTTTTGCTGTTTTACAGATCTTCAAGAGTTAGGTGATTTATTAGAGAGATCATTAAAAATATTTTCAGAATCATTAAAGGAAAAGGTGAATTTCTTTACTATTGTTTTAGAAATAGTTTCATAGCTTGAAGCTATAAGCACTAGAAATTCTAATATGGGTCACCCTTTTATACCATGATTCTCAGCCATTCCTAAGTCAAATTGCTGTTTTCAGTACAAACTGTCAAAATAAGACAGACAAATCCTAGTGGAAGTGATTACCTTTCTAGTAATATCTTTTGGGAATTATCTTTTAATATTTCATTCCTTTCACAAGGAATTTTTTTCCTTCTGAATTTTGTAATTCTTTAGCAAGAACTCTAAGATATATTCTTAAACACAAACTGGATACCAGCTAGGCTTCAGTTAACAAAATTAACTGATGCTCTAGCTTCTGTTTAATTGCCTGTTAGGCACAGTGTCAGTTCCTCCAACTTCCATTTCATGCTACTGAATGGTCCTGCCTGACAATAATTAGCTAGTCTTGGTAAGTCGTTCAATTAGTTACGGAAATAGTTAATATCTAGAAAATACTTTTGTTGCCAGGCAAATGATAAGGAGTTAGTTGCTGGACAGATGATGAAGAGTTACAAGGGAGCTTTCTAGGCCAGTTTGGTTGTAGTTTTTGAGCAAACAGTGAAAATGCTATATTAGCAGGCACCTTTACTAGCTGTTGGGTTTAATTGGCAAAGGCCCTTTACATCAGTTCCTTTTGTTTAATGTTCCAGTCCTTTCTGGTTTCCAGGAAAGCTGAACAAACACTGAATACAGCACTAGAAACATGCTTTCATGCAATTCCCTTGGGCCTGCCCTCAAGCCAGCTGAAGCCCATGGAAACAACTGTTCAGTGCTCACCTGAGAGAAGGTTCTGATCAAAATGCTACTACATGATGGCATTCACTTTTAAATGCCTGGATTGTTTTCAGGAAACATACCTCAATTGTCCTACAACCATTTCAATGGGACGAGGGAAGTCATAATGCTATGTAAAATAAGCCAAAAACATGAGAGACTAATGTTTATGTTGAAGAGAAATGAAAGTACAACTTTTTCACTTTAAGAATTTTTGAGAGGAAGGGAAATTGTGCTAGAAATAAGTATATTCTTTCCACTTCTTAATCATTCTTTGTGATAGATACCTGCCTGCATATAGAGAAGATGAAAATAACTAGAGAACTGACATTTAATTTTCAAAGGAACCATATTTTTAATTTATCATAAAATGATGACTGAATAATTGCAATGCTAACATTTCTTGGAACTTAAAGGCCATACAAATGACTACCCCTATAGAGAATATTCCACACATTATATATGCATGTGGTAAGGGCAATTCCAAGAGAAGATCACAAGACACCATGTCTTAAGTTTAATAACCCATTTAATATTGCCTTTCAATTCCATTTCATGCTCAGTAAAGCAAGAATAACTGAGCCTTTCACTGATGTTGGCCTTAGATGAACGGCTTTTGTTTTGAGGGCTTTGGTTGCAGTGCCTTATCACGGTTGACAATTAAGGCCTTGTAGCAAGCACCAGTGATGCTGTTAGAAGCACTGCTTCTGCACCTGAACAAGGATACTTCTTTAATGGGTTATTTTTCTTAACTAGGGTCACGCCAGCTGCTCATGTGCCTAGGGAAAAGGTATGGCACACACCGCCTTTGTCCTTTCG
The DNA here is from genome assembly GCA_013399435.1 of Arenaria interpres. NCBI lineage: Eukaryota > Metazoa > Chordata > Aves > Charadriiformes > Scolopacidae > Arenaria > Arenaria interpres. The sequence goes on from VXAK01021906.1 coordinate 130,805, forward strand.
TCACCACATTCCCCCATCCTTTTTGCAATGAAGTACAGCGCCTGCAAATGGGCAAGGGGTGAGAATGTGTGTGACGTGCTGAAGTAAGCAAAACACAGCACACTGTCCCATCAGAAAGGTTAATGGTGAAAAGAAGCGAGACATCTAAACTCATGACATGCTAAAAAGGCACTTTAAAAAGGTTAATGGTTATTGCTCCCAGTGCTTGCTTAAAGAACAAACTGTGTTGGGACTCAGCCAACCGAGAGAAAAGAATAAAAAAAGAATGAGCAATGGCTTGAATCAAAGATTACAAATTGAACCCCTGCCATAGCAGACAGCAAAGGTTTATAGCTCAGTTCCGCACACAGTACAACATACCATTACCTTACATTGTCCATAAACAAAATTATTTGATCAGTAGGTAAGGGAAATTGTAGAGAGTTTCATATTTCAGGTCTGTCCATACAGCATAAGCAAGATGACAAGTCGCTAATTCATCAGGAAATTCAAAGCACGTGGTTTGGTATTTGCAGTACAAACTGGTTGCTGCCAGACTACTGTAAGGCCTTTAAAGAATGGCAGGTGCCATATTTGCTTTCGCCTTTCTAAACTTCCTGAAAAATCTTGTGTTTAACCTTGAAAGAGGCAATATATGTCAGTAAAATTAAGATAATGTAATATTATAACAGTGTCTCAGCCATCCCACACTATCTTTATTATAACCAACTCAACATGGAAAATTAAAGGCTTGGTGAAGTTTATTGTAAAAAACTACTAGAAATATGAAAAATTATTTCCTTATAGACACGGTGCCTAGCTATGGATTTCAGCAGTGTAGGGGTTTGGCATTAAAGTTATACTAGGACAGAAGGTGGACCTAACTCCTTTGTAAAGGGCTGAAATTCTTACATGTCATTTGTACCTGAGTCACGGTTTCCCCCCCAGATCAGTGTGCAGGCTGCTACACGCGATCTCTACCAAAGGACTCTAGAGGCCGTAGAGAATCACCGGGTAAAAAAAAAGACGAGCATGCATCAGGTTAGAAGGGAAAGGGAAGAAGGTTATCAAAATAGGAAGTGGTAAAGTTAGACTTAACAGAATCTATGATAAATGAGTGTATAGTAATCTCTTCTAGAGACGATTGCCTGCGCTATGTTCTGTGCTCTGATGAATATAAGGGGGAAGCTATATTTGTAAAACTTTTTAAAATATGAATTACAATATTTTGAATACTTAAAAAATCCCACAAAATTTGGTTTGGAGAACATATACTAATTCACATGAAAAAACATGCTATTTGAGTCTGCAGATGAAGCGGCAACTGTTTTCTTCCTGCAGTGCTAGTACTTTATTAGCAGAAGAGCTCTGTTCTAGGAGGGATGATACTTTGAAACCTCACGAGGAGCACAGGACATACAGGATTTTAAAAGTTGTTGTAATTCCATAAGCATTCATATGCAGCTTTTTTTACTTTCAGCTCCTTGTTATTCTTTTATGCTGCAACCCTAATCTCTATGAATTGCTTCAAATCATAGAAGTCCAACTATCTCAACTTTTGAATAGCATATAAACTACATCATGTGTGGAAAAAAAATATATTAAAGTACTAACTGATATGATCCTGTAACATGATAAATTTCCCTGATCTAATCTGTAGTTTTGAAAAGTGCTTGACAATTCTTATTTGCTCTGAAGTAAAGCAATCTTCCAACTAATTTGTGGGAGCAAAAGGAAGATTACGGGAAGGGATTTTGCTACCTGATTTTATGGAGCCATTAATATTTTACATCCCTTCACATTATATGGAAACTGTTTTGCCACCCTAACCATATCAGATGTGGCAAAGCACCTATTCTTAACGCTGTCCTCCTGCTTTGATAAAAGGCTTAGACTTCTCAGAAAAAAAAGGTGACTTTCTGATATTTTATTACAGCCCTCTCATGTCAAAATAGTGACAAATTTGAAGTTAAAGCCGTTGAGAAGGACAAACTCCTGTGCAGAGCTATTACCTCCACTGCTGTGTGATTGCAGGTCTTCACATATATATATTTTTATATCCTCTTTGAAAAAAATACAAACATGTAATTTAAGTCTACATTTTGTGAACCTTCCTATTTTTCTTCAGAAGTTTACTAGTTTATACATTTGCTGTTATATATTTTTCCAAGTCTGCAGATTAATCCAAAACTTCCACAATAAGATGATTGCCACTTACTATGTAAATTGGAAAGAAAAGCTTTTAAGGTTGATAATGTCAACAGGTAAAGAAAATGCCATGGTCAAGAGAGAAAGCTCAAGAAGAGCTCAGCAACAGGATCATTTAAAAGAACTATATGAAATCATGCAATAATTTGGGAAATTAAAGAAAAAGAAAAGTGTTTCTATATTTTCAGACAGAAGCTTCTTCAGATTTGTCAAGTTAGTTATAAATCCAGAAAGAAGTCAAAACTAATCCAGTGCAAAGGGATTTGCATAACTGTTAGAATCATCTAGGTTGGAAGGGACCTTCAAGATCATCTAGTCCAACCATTAACCTAACTGACAAAAAAACCATCACTAAACCATGTCCCCCAGCACCATATCAACCCATCTTTTGAACACCTCCAGGGATGGCGCCTCAACCACTTCCCTGGCAGCCCATTCCAATGCTTGATAACCCTTTCAGTGTAAAAATTTTCCTAATATCCAACCTGAACTGGTGCAACTTGAGGCTGTTTCCTCTAGTCCTGTTGCCTGTGACTTGGGAGAAGAGACCTATGCCCGCCTACAGCCTCCTTTCAGGTAGTTGTAGACAGCAATAAGGTCTCCCCTCAGCCTCCTTTTCTCCAGGCTGAACAACCCCAGCTCCCTCAGCCTCTCCTCATAAGACTTACTCTCCAGATCCCTCACCAGTTTCGTTGCCCTTCTCTGGACTTCCTTCAGCACCTCAATGTCTTTTTTGTGGCAAGGGGCCCAAAACTGGACACAGTACTTGAGGTGAGGCCTCACCAGTGCCGAGTACAGGGGGACCATCACCTCTTGAGTCCTACTCACCATGCTGTTCCTGATACAGACCAAGATATTGTTGGCCTTCTTGGCCACCTGGGCACACTGCACACTGTTCCCTGCTTCTGCACCATTAATTACAAACTGTACACTTCAGAGAACCAGAAATTACTGTACAACCACAAATGCAGCCCCCAAAACAATGCTGTATCTATATTGAACTATTCGCTGCAGAAATTGTGAATCTCGAGTAGTTTTTCCTGTCCACCCCCTGCACAGTAAGCATCCATGTGCCAGATCTCAGCTGGGTTCCCTGTCACCCCGGGGAGGGACAGCTAAGCAGCCTTCTTTGGCCTCCCCTGCCTTCCTCCTGCTTTGAAGAACACAATCCAAGACAAAAACCCAATGAAAATAAACCCTGGGTATAATCAATAGCAGAGGGTCTTTTTAAAATAAAAATTACTTTGTCCACAAAACAATAAATGGACTCAAAATAAATCAGGTTATTAAGAAGCATCCTTTTTATTATGTTTTTTTAACCTAAATTGCACACTGGAGCACTGTTTTCCTTCGAGCTTTGTAAAAAGATGGTCTCTTCAACAGACCACAATCCTATGCAGCCCATCGGGCCTACATATTTTAGAATATAATTAGGAAATAAGACTGGCAATTCAGAAGTTCCCATAGACACATGTATGTGTCATCTGGTTATTTTTCAATAATAAAAACTGAATCCTATTGCTGAAAAGGAGTCCAACTTTTCAAGAGAAAAGAACCCATTTCAAAAAGCATATGCAATAGCACAGAAACAGGCAAGTGCCTTTCATGAAGTCCCCAAGACTCTGACACATATGATAATATGAATGTGGCTATTTATACTGACTTCTCCCTTAGCTGTTTTTTTTTTCCTCAATATTTTGAGATTTCATGAAAGTATAATATGAAACCGAGATCTTTCAGGAAAACATGCATCATCAAGTATAACTATATTGACTTATGGTTTTGGCTGGTAACAAGATTTATTAATCTTTGAGATATAATAATGTCATGGATTTGCTAAAGTCAATATCTCTCATGCCAATAAATCTTGATATTGGCAAGAGAAGTCAATGCCTACTTAGGATTTTTCCAACCATTGACAAAGCATCCTGTTAATATCAGATCCACGACCATGCAATAAGCAGTCCCTCTGATACTCCATTCTGGCAATGCAATCTGTTCTACTCAAAAAGCAAATTTCTTTCCAAGTCCCATCACTGATGTAGCTGATGATCAGCTTTCAAGCATAAAGTCAAGCAGAGAAGAACACTGAAAAAAGCATTGCTTCTGCACCTCGATAGGGGATGAATTGTACATTCTTGTGCTTATCAAGGTGGATAGAACATGACAGTACGTAATTCTTGGCAGCTCCTCTCAAGTCTAACTTAGTGAGACATTTTTTGAGACAGCCTCTCAGCCTCTTGGAATATAAAACCACAAATTTTTCAGCATGAGATTTGTCTTAATGAGAGTATTCCACTTACTTGTAAAATAAAATTTATCTGGGTACAATAGCCAAAAACCGGAAAAGAAAATAAAAGCTTTTTTTTTTTGACAATAGCCAAATGTGAAATTCCCAGAGATAATTTTATTGCAGTCATATTTGTTTGTTACAATTGCATTTGCTTTAATGATGCTGTACTGCCCTTCCCCAGTGCTAACCATGATATCTTTGATGTCAAATAAAATAACAGCAGTAGCAATAATTTGGAACTTTTAATTTTAAAGCAACTTCCCTAACTTATTTGCTCACACTCTCCATTTTACTCCCGCTGGGTTATTCCTTCATATGAAGGAAAGTGGTAATATCTTAAAACTAAAACTTTCCCTTATCATCCAATCTTCGTAAGAATGGAACACATTTTAAAAATAAAATCCTAATTTAGTTAAAAAATAAAAAATACCAAACTTGTCAAAACACTTCAAATATTCCAACACTAGTTTCTAATTTAATTCTACGCTTACTAATCTGCGCAACAATATACTGTGAAAGTCACTGTCTTGATGGATCACTCATGGAAAACTGAAGTAATTACCCTCATTCTAATATTCCTATTTAAATGCATGGAAAAATGATTAGCTGAAAGTTCTTTATGTAGCAGAAATGGCATCTGCTTAATATTTATGTTAATGTGAAATACCTTTTACCCTAAAGGTTAGGGGTGATACATGATGAAAAATGAAACCAAATAAATACAAACCAAATACAAATTCGTGATACATGATGCCACTAATATTTTTTTTTCCTTATAGCACAAATTTAGCATTCTTTCTTGGGCATACCTCAGTTTCTGAGAGGTTTCTTTTGCTGATATAAGCCGAATCCTACTAATGGTGCAGGTTTTTTTTTAAATTCTCTTCCGGTCCTTTTCCTGGTAATACCTGGGAGACCTAAGCTGGGTTTAATCCAATACACTAAAGATGTCCAAAACTCTCTTTAGGGGGTATTCAAATCCATTCTGCATATAAGCGTGAGGTAAGAAATGGCTAACATTACCTGAGTAATGGATAACTCTCTACCTGCTCCCTGTCCTACTAGCTCAGCAAAAAGGATCCAAAACTGCGCCAGCATTTTGTCTGTCCCATGTCTGGACTTAAGAATATAAAAGTTTACTTAATAATAATTTTTGAGAGACCAGTAATTCTACTTTAAAATAGAGTTCCCTTTCAGCAATTCAAATATACAAATACATTGTATTCTCATATTATACACGGTATTTAATGAGAAACAAGGTGTGAGTTTTACGTCACACTACAAGAATTGACATTTTCTTCCTTCAAAGACCCACAGCCAGTTTTCCTCTTGGTAACAACATATTTCTGACAGTAGGAACTTTTTTTCCATTTTAATACTGTTTCAATTTATGTGCATTTGTTTAGTAAGAAAAAAAAAAAAACACCCTAAGAAAAAGCTTTTCTCTTTTTTCCTCACTAGCCATTGAATATTTTCAATTCTGGGGGAGAAAGTGGGGTGAAAGGTAAAAGATATTAATTAGCAATGGAACAAGAATAAATTCCTACAAGACTCAACTAGAAAACACCCTTGGGAATCATCCTCTGTTTACACACACTGGTTCGTAATTTTAAATCTAATAATATATTAATATTAATTTTGAACTTTTAACCATGTGATTTCAAATCAAACGCTATATAGAACATTTAATACTGAATCATAAAATCAGCAAATAATTTAGTCTGGGAGCAACTTCTGAACATGACCTAGTCCAGCTGTCTGCCCAAAGCAGGGATGACTTTCAAGTTTAGATGCAATTTCAAAGCTAGATCAAGTTGCAAAGGACCTTGTCCAGCCAAGTTTTGAAAATCTGTGGGGCTGGAGAGATGAAAACCTCCCTGGGCTTCTGTTCCAGCGCTGAACCCTTACAGGGAAGATTTTTTCCCCCAATACGTCCAACCAAGTGTCCACTGCCACTTGTACTTTTTTCTGTGCACCTCCAAGATGAAACCGACCTCTTTCTCTAAAACCCTCCTTCCACACACACTGACTGAAAATTGCAATTATATCCCTGACTATCTTTCTCTTCAGGCTGTAAAACACACCTCTTTCAGCCTCTCTTCCAGTGTTATACTCGCCAGGCCCCTAACCAAAGTAATCATCCTCTGTTTTATTGAGCTTTTCAGTATTATTCTTGTTCCTTCTTTGATTAACAAGGCCATAGCTGACTTCTGCTCAGCAAATACCTCTGAAGTTTTGCTTTGAAATTCAGTGTCCTAGAAGCAGAGCCCTGAAGGGCAGAGCTGTTTGCTCTCCCATAACTAGCGAATCTCCCTGCTGAAATCTTAAATAACAGCAAGGTTAATATTACATACATTCCTCACCTAAATTTTATTCTTTTGAGGGGCTGATGTTATTGTAGACTATGTACCACCTAACATGCGCTTCGGTGTTTGAAGAACTGCAAGGGATGGTTTTAAATGTTAGCAATGCTGGAAAGTCACCTTTGGCACATGCCACGTACAGCTTCTTTTAAAAAGCTTGGTACATTTACCATAATGAATATTTGTTTAATTTATATTTGCTATTATTAACTTACACTTTAGTCTGTTCCTTTTATCCAGCTTGCCCTTCTGGTCACCTGGGCATACACGGCAATGGGAATTCTCTCTTACCTACAGTCAGGCAGCTGTGGGCTCTCCAACATGCGACATGTCTCTAGACAGTAAGTTTGAACTCTATTAACACTTCCAAAAACTACAAGAAGTCTTCACTCAAACGCTACCTTACAATCACCGAGCATCTCAAAAAGAAGGGATATCAGAAGAAGAGAAGATGCTTCCCCCAAAAGAACCAAATAGGAGGACTCTTGGGAGTGGAACAGCAACATCAAGAAAACCAGAGTGCTCAGAAGTTGAAAAGAGCTAGGACTCATCTGTAGGCTCCACCAAAAAAAAAAAAACAAAAAAAAACCACCAAACTTGTGCAAAGCGTCAAGATCCAGAAATCAATCAACTGGACTCAGAAAGGATGAAAAATCAGTAATTTTCTAAAATATCACAGGACTGAGAGTCCTGTGGAATTGCTATGCACTGAGTCAAGGTGAGTTGGGCCATAAGTTACAGTGTGTATATTGAAGAATACTGCAAGAAATTTAGGTAGGGGGAGCAGGAGTTATACAAGGCTGGAAAAGGAAAACATCAGGTTTTTTGACTTAGCTTAAACTAATGAGTAAGACACAATGATGAGCGTACAGAAGATTTCAGGACTGAATCAAGTAATGACAGGAACCAAATATAAAAAAGCTACTGAAAAGCCTGGAAAAAAAAATATCTAGAATTGGGAAAAGATATGGAGATGTGTACAGACCTTCACAAAGAAACAAAAATGCACAAAGTCTCTGTAGAGACTGTCTGTATATCTGATAACTAAAAATTGAATCTTTACAGTATTTCCAGGCCTAACATTTACATGATCACCAATGGCAAGCTTATGAAGAAAAAAAAAAAAGAACTAAATCTGAGTGTGCCTAGTGGGGATCTAGCATCTGCGGAATTACTCTATGACTGTGAGTTGAAAATTAAAAGGAACCAGTAGAAAATCTACTACTGTTCGGTGCTATATGTAGTTTTTAAAATACCAACAGAAACATATCTTAAAGAATCCATTGAGTGTGTTATGGGAATTAAAAAACTCAGAGAAGAAACAATGCTGGCTCATAAGATAATGTTGAAGATATCATCTGAACGAGGCATTAAAATTTATACACAGATGTTACATTTTACTGTTAAGTTATTACTTATATTTCCAGACTTTGCACTAAAAGGAAATGTCACATAAAAATGTATCACAGCACTCATTAGATGTGTGTATGATCAGTTTACCTGATAAGGGCTTTCAGCTCAATGAGCAGGACTTACAGCAATTTGCAACTTTAACTTTCACCATCAAGTCCCAGACAGCTTCATTCAAGAGGACTGAGGCATAATGGAGCTTAAGCTATTTTTGAAATTGCTAATAAATAAAGAAAAGGATTTGAAATCCAATCAAAGAGCCATATTTGGCTGTATTTGACATATAGTAGCGTCTTTAGAACAGACTGTCAACAGCCAAAATTTCACTTTGATCTTAACTAAAAGTCCAAATTCCCATCCTCAGAAGTCTAACAGAAACTAGAAATGAACTGAGTAAGCAAAGAGAACCTATCGAAGCTCATTCAAGACTGTCAGAAAGAGCTCTTGCACACTACAGAGGTCTTTAATTAAACAGCCCCTCCAAAACACCAAAAAAAGCACAAAACATAACACAGTCCCCTCTGCCTCTGCCCCTCTGTAGGGCACTACATTTCTTATCAGAATTAGTACAGATGTTTGAAAAAGCATGGCAAAAAAAAAATAAATATCAGAAAATCTTTCCAATCTTTATTTGTATTTCTTCTTTAAAATTTCTTTTTGATGTTCTTGATAATTTATTTTAATCTGATGAAGCTGGTCTCTTTTAATACTTAGAATTAATTAACCACTAACAGCACACAAAAAGTTTAACCATACACACCTAATTATCACTAATTTTGGTAAGGTGACAAATTTTTGTGAATTTCTTGTTTGTTAAAGTGAGATTTTTAGATGGTGCAACACTGAATTTTAGGACTGGAAATCAAACCCTATAATTTTTAGAAATAACATGAAATACACTAGAATAGAAATTACAGCAACTACATTCCTTCTGAAGTGAAACAGTCACAGAAGCTAGCTGGCAGCTGTAATAGAACTAAAATGTATAGCTCTATAGAATATAACCAAAATGGATTAATATTTTATTTCCTCATGGAGCAAAGAATTCACACAGTAACGAGCATCCCTAGAATGGATTCCACTCACTGGGGAAATACCTTCACAGTTACATGGGAGGTTCAGTGTTCTTGAGTTATGAGAACTTATCTCTCTTCCAAATCCTGGGTGTGCTCTTTAGGTCACCTCTTTCTAATCCTTTCAGTTTGATATTAGCAGGAGATAATCTCATAGATTTAATACTGACCCTCCAGTGGTAGGTCATGTCAATCACTGCGCCTGTTGCACTGAAGAAGTCAAAAAAAAATGCATTTTTAAATTCAAGTCTGCAGTCTGCTAAAATGATTACATTTATCATAGAGTGTTTCTGTCAACTACTAAGTTATGAGGGCCGCTTATCATGTACATTCTACCACAGACAGGTTGCTGAAGAGTTAAAAAGGCTTTCACATAGGTGAGGATGTTGCTCTACGAACTGTAAAATCAGTATTGAAAGCAACCTGGCAAAGGATCTTAGGCCCTGGCTTAATTAAAGTTGAGCTTGTTGTGCAAGTAAACGGCACACAGTTGGGATTTGCTCTCTGCATAATTTACACATCCCGTGTTGGCTTGCTCTCAAAGCAACAGAGACGAATTGTAAGGCAAGCCTTGCCTGATTTGATTCAGGGGTCATGTCATTGGAATAAAAAGAAAAAAAAATCATGCACTGATATGTTTAGGAAAGCCCAGCTCAAAGTTTCAAAGGCCTGCACATTGTTAATCATAGTATGCAGAAGAAATGACATTTGGTATAACAGTCTGCAGTACAAGAGTTCAAGATTCTGCACACAAAACAGGTGAAAGATTTATAACAGTCTCACTCAGTTCAATAATAGAGTACTCTATATCAGAGATTCGTAAAGTGTTATAACTACTTATTTTTAAATTATTGTTGCTATAGATCCATGAGTGATCCTCTGAATGTAAATAAGAAAGCTACGGCCAATGCATTTTTATATTAAAGACTGTATATGTCCAACTGTACCTTTCATATTTGTGGGCCAAATGATATCTTAGATTCCAATTTCTCTAGCAAAAAAAATAAAAAACTGTATCATTCTATGTGCTCTTGGGCCCATGTCTCAGACAGTTTGATGCTTTTTGGCTTTCTACCGAGATAGTAAAGTTATTATGCTCTCCCATCTGTTGTTCCTTACACTGTTGAAGTTTGGTAACTGGCAACGCTCTTAAATACATGGGGTATTTCAATACAGAGGGTCTGTAAGCTATCTGCGTTTGCTGGCAGAGAAAAATATTTTCAAGTACTTCAGGCACAGAAGAATGAAAAAACTCAGGGTGTAAATTGAGCTCATGTCACATAAAGGAAAGTTATAAGTCTGTAACGGCATCACGTTTTAGACCAGAATTGTACTTTTAAATCACATGACAGTCAGAGAAAATAAAGTTTTCACGAAGACCGCAAGCACCTATATCTCTTGCTTATAAAGGACTAAATTCTACCTTTGACACAAAACCCAAGGGAGAAACACAGAGTTGCAGTTGTATCAGGCACTAACTCAAAGGTAAAGGACATAATCAGTGACAGCTTTATGGTTGTCCAGACCGTTCCCACCTCTGTGCCAGCTCAGGAAGGCTGGCGAGCAGAACAGGAGCAGCGAGGAAGGGTGTCTACCTCATTCCTCATCCATGCTCAGCAGCTCTGCTGTGCTCCCCACCGAGCTATAACTTGCACCCAGGCCTGTAGTGCAGAAGACTTAGGGATGCTTTATGTGAGTCTTTCCTCTGGCAATAGGCATTGGCCACAATCTGGGTCAAAAATGAGCAAGGTAATACTTCACTGTTACATGCCTAACCTTGTGCTTGAAACATTAATGCATGGATGCAAATATAAGATTCTTTAAAGAACAAAAGAAAGAAAGAAAAAGCTTTCTTTTTTTTCTTTTAAACGTTTCAGTGCTGTAAAATAGATACTGTGAAAATATGCAAGCAAAGATGTAAAAAACTATTTTAACTCAGATATAGAAAAAAGCAGTAAAGCAATTTATCTGTATAAAAAGAAGGCCATAGAAAGAACATGCCACTGAAAAAGATGATTTTTCTTCCCTACGACATTCTGATCACAATCTCACAATGAATCATGATTTATAACACAATCTTTGCAAATAGACTCTGTGCATTGGATTGTTCTAACAGGTCATGTTTTTTTATATGACTTCAGAATCCTCCTTTCATAATGACAAAACTTAATGTACAGACCTTTAGATTACTACTTGGTCATAGAACAAGGTGATTCCTCTCACTTAAAATGAATTAATCTTAGAAAGTCATTCTCCTCAAGATATAAGACATACTATTGGCATAGATCCTACTGCTCATTCTTTTGCCCTCTTCTTCGCATGTCATTGCTCAGATGGAATTTCTGTTTTCATACAAAGTGACTGACATGAACATATTCACAGGCAAGTTTTATAATATATCTTTCGCGTGGCAGCAAGGGACACAGTGGTAACTGCATGTAGACCCAGTAGCATCTTAAAGGAAAACATCATGGTAAACATCACACAATAGTAGCTCTCACCTTGGAAAATCTGTCTCAATATATAGTAGTATCATCACATATGTTGACATCAAATTGTGGATTATTTTCCATAAAAAACATGCTAGACCTTAATGACTGGTATATTTTGTATTCTAATTTTATAAGTGCCTATTCATATAAAAAAAATAAATAAAATTAAGTGGTCAGGTATACCCACATACTTGAAATATTTTTCAAGTATATATGGCAATTTTGAACAAAGATTTTAACAGACTTTTCTTTCTACCCTTATTCAATCCTAAACCCATAGAAAATCCAAAGATTTTATTACTTATCCCATAATAGATTCTAATTTCAGCAACAGTTCTGCTCTTGAAAAAAAAAAAAAAAAAGAGAAAA
>VXAK01021906.1:143005-176765 GCA_013399435.1 Arenaria interpres
CAGTTCTGCTTTTAAAAAAAAAAAAAAAAAAAAAAAAAAGCGGAGAAAAAAAAAAAAAAAAAAAAGAAAAGGAAAAAAACCCCACAAAACCAATCACAAAAACCAGCCCAGAAAAGCTTTCTTGGTTTTGTAAAAACATTCATAAGTTCTACTTTGCTGAAATTTCACAACATGCACTGATAGTCCTCCTTGGGAATATCTATCTAGATTTAGATCTCTATTTTAGATTCTAAACCAAACTCTAGATGTTTTAAATTAATAGAACTAGATGTGAAATCTCATTACTACCTTGATTCTGTCAATTACGGTATTTCTAATGCAAACCTTTTTATTAATACCTAGTATCAGACAGATGCTTTCTGCCACTTAAGGTTACAATTTCACTGTTACAGATGGTACTCTTCATTGATTCCATACCTAATAATTCTTGGGTTAACAGTCATCAACTGCATTAGCTTGAGAAGAACAATAATCAGATTGATGGAATTTTTTACCGGTACAGTCACTCTTAGCTTAATAAAGGCATAGATCATACACTATGAGTCTCAATGGAGTGGAAGACATTGGATATTCTCAAAAAAAATAAAACAAACCAATGACTCAACAGCTTAAAAGGTTTTTGGAACTGGTTCCGCACAAGCTATCACGATTTGCTATCTTAATATAGCATACTTATTCATCTGTTTTTGTAGGCCATTACTTATATATCACTACAGAGAACAATCAGACTCAAATAAAGTCATTCCAGGCAACACAAACAATTGCGAGGATAGATATACACCACCAAATAACACAGGTTTCTAGTTTGATCATGGGTCAAGTCCCACTGAGTATCTGTGTCTTCCTTTGAAGGAAGAGAAAATGCTCAAACACAACTGAGGTGAGGTTGTGGAGACTTACTTCAGCTTCTCCTTCCAAGGAGCAGTATGAATGATGCAGCACCAGTTAACGTCACTTTCTGCCAGGACTAGCTCTCCTGTTGGAGAAGTTGACTACTGCTGTCTGCCATGCCCTTGACATTATGCCATAAACCACCACTCTGGTGGTCTGTGACTTAGCCTTCTCACTATTTGAGGTTACAGACTGAACTTCTCCCCTTCTGTTCCACACCCAATACTCACATGTCAGGGAGTGACAGGGGTGATCCATTTAGACCAGGGGAGACCAATGTGTATATGGTGGGAGCACCAAGTCAGTCTAGAGGGGGTTAATGTGAACGCTGTGGAGTCACTCTGGACCTCTTTACTCTGCAAGCCAGAGATCAGGCTTTAAATAATGATTTACTATTGTAGGTTCATGATTTCCTCTTTCAGCTCACGTCTTTCTAATACCAAGCTGTCCAGCTTTGATGCTGTTGCACCAGAGCCTGAGAGTGCTAAACTGTATCCTTAACTACAGAAAGAGATAGCCCCACCGTGACAAGATTTCTTTTAAAACTGCATCTGTTTCTTTTAGCCTATACCATATAACAAATCTCAATTTGTTATTGCCTGTCTGTATTAATTGTTGCTTTGCGTTCCATTTTTATTTACTTTTCCAGTTTAGTGTAACCAGTGTGTTTTATAAATATGTGGCATTTTTCCCAAGAAATTACTACTGAAACTCTTCACTCGGCATAAGCAGGGCTACCAGTGACCAGTGACACCCTCAACAGATCCTCCTTTCTATAGTCAGCGCCCTGTATTGATCATTCATTAGTTTTGGATTACTGCCTGTCAGTTTTTCATCCATGAAAGGGTATTTAAAACAATTGGAAATTTCTTTCCAAGTGACATTTCATATGATCATTTATTATTAAATTTATTAAATCTAGATAACTTTGTCTCCTAACTACAATGATCTGATCAAATGAAAGAATGTCATGAAATAGAGGCCATTGCTCTTCCTCTAGATGGTTCCCCCATCTTGTGGGTGACTGAACAGGTTAATTCCTTTCAAGCTTATGACTTCATCATACTAAGAACTAATTTTAAGTTTCTGGAAAGAACATTATATATAATACAGTATTTGGTAACTTGTGACTTCTCAGTTACTTCTTGCATTCTCCAAACACAAGACTGCCACATTAATTTTATTGAAATGCTTTACGTTGTTAAAAGTATGCAAGTGTTCACAAAATTTTAACAGTAAAGTCACCAATTTGAACCAAATCTATTTCCAATGATCCAGTCTTATAAATGAAGGTGTATGTAGTACTTGTAAACCTTGTTCAGTGCAAAAAGTTTATACTTGCAGTCTCGAGTTTCATTTTTAATGTGGTGAGAAAAGTGTCCTAAGACAGAGATCAAGCACAGAAAACTTCAAACCAGAAATTTAAGTCTGGTAAAACTATAAGCTATAGGAAGCAGCCTTTAATAATGGAAAGCATTAGGCAACCTTATTTCCTCGCTAGTTTGCCTAAAATTACTCTGTCAGAAGCAATTTGCCTATTTCCCCTTTAATACATATGTTCTAGAGAAAAAGGAAAAATTATTTTATAAAATGCAATAAACCCTAGACCATATTCAGGGAGAAGATGTGATTACACTGTTTTACAAGTCAGAGAACAATTACATAAAGTCAAATTTGGTCTGGACATCACTAATTGTCACTTCTGAAAGCAACTTATGAAAGGTAAAATAGAATGTCAAAACTTTAAGTGATAAACCTCAGATTTACAATTTTTCCAAGAGAAGAAGCTTGATATAATGTTTTCTTAACTCTGTCATTTATCCCCCTTTGCCTTCACCAACCACTCCTACGAGTTGTCTCAAGCTCCTGATAGATTTCCCAACCAAGTACCGACCAGTGCCCACCGTGTCTTGTCCTTCATCATGGTGAGAGAAGACAACAAACCTTATGGCTATACAATATTTTTCTGTGGTGTTAACGCTGACCAGTACTATTCAAACTGCAGTCCTCTGACTAGTAACTGAAGAAAAGAACAATACATCTGCCTCATGTACTAGAAACATCTTGTAATACCACGTTCCTTTATCCTTATTTAAGAGTGGAGTGCCATAGCAAGAAGAGTGGCAATGCCCCTCTAACCTCTTGAGCTCTCCACCTCCTCCTTCATTCTGGATTCCTGTAAGGCATAGCAAAGCATTTGCTCTTATTTTGCAATCTCTCTTGCCCTGCTCTGGTACAGCGACATTTAAGCATATTTCTCTGAATGTGTTCCCGTTGTCCCAGTCTGTTTTTTCTGAAAATGCTTCTTCGGTAAAATGTTTTGGCTCGGAGACAGGTATGTATCTGCTCTTCCTCCGCAGTTACCACTATTTATAACCCAGGTGTTAGCAGCTGTGTTCTTGGAGTCATCAGCCACAGCTACCTTAAATAATCTGCTGGTCTGAAAAAATATTGCTTCAATGAATTTGCTGGCAAGGGGAGACTGATGGTAGGGTGGGCAGTCAGCACAAGTGCTTTATTTCAGACTTGCTCCGTTTTACCTACTAATTCTTCTTTCTTATAACCTGTCTCCAGGGAGGAATAAAATGCAAATCTTTTCTTCTATAGACTGCAGGTGACATTGCAACAGGAATGAAAATTCCCTATCATGACCAAGGACAATTGGTCATTGCAATGATCTCTGGAAGTTTATTAGTTTTATATGAGACAGACTAATAATTTCATTTAACTTGTAAAGGCCCACGTAAGTGGAAAATAAAAGAAAATAAATAAAAGGATCCAAGAGCTGGCTTCTAGTCAGCTACATTTAAATTTTTCTTTTAGCAAAGCTATTTCTGTGTATAGGCTAGAATTTTAATTAAACCTAAATATGTTTTGTAGTATCAGTTAATGATATACGAGTATCTGCAACACTTAGAAAGTCTGATGGATTTATAACTTCCTATTTAATGATCACTTCATGATCCATCTCCAGGTGTATAAGTTCTCTTAAAATGCTGGCTGTTAGATATAAGGTCTATAAGGGAAATGCTTAAATACTGGTATAAAAATGTCTGTGATAAAACCAGAAGCTCTGAATTTCACAGTACTTTAATGCTGCCTCTGAAGTAATGGAAAAGCCATTTTCCAGCACTTGCTTCAAGGAATCCACTAATAACATTTTTCACAAAGGACCTATCTTTTCTTAAAGAAGTTATTGTGAAGTTATTCTAAAGTATTTAAAATCATGCAAGTAAATTCGATTAGAAATTCTCAGCCTTTTAATTCTGTTTGGTGAAAGATTTCTTGAATTATTTTTAATCATAGTTTCTATTGCAACTTGATATGCAGTCCAATAACAAGAATAATATTACCAAGTTATCACTTTAATATTACCTATGACTCATCTGTACAACTTTCTCTGCCAGTCTATCGCCATGAATGTGTTTAAAAATCCATTTCTGGCCAAAGCTGAAAACTGATATGGTGGCTTCAGACAAATAAATCACTGTCATCTCACCTCCATTGCAAAAACACCCATTGTACCGTTTGATGTTTAGCAGCTACTGTAAAGAAATAGAAGGGGCTTGCATAGTGGCTAAATATGCAGATAGAGCTGTGCATGAAAACACACACAAATATTCAGTACTTGTCTGGAATCCAGACAGAAGGAAAACAAGTATAATGGAAAGTGCAGCAATTCTTGTCAGCAGCAATAGGCACGTCCTGATGGCTCTGCATAGAGGATACACCCCGCTCCCCCTCTTATCTCTGGAAGTGCCATGCTGCAACTACACAAGAGCCTGCTCACTTTCAGCAGCCAATTAACTAAATCATGTTTTATTTTGGAGACAGCAGTGAAGACTACATGGAATGAATTTTTTTTAAAAAAAGCAGACTAGAAATATAATTAAAGGGATTCTTCAACAAATGCTGACTTTTATTTTCCAAGAGACAGCGATTTCTTTTAATTTCTAGCACTGAATAATAAATTTATTTTAAGCCCAACTCATGAGGCCTAATCTAATCAAGATTTAAAGTCTTTGGGCCTGAGGACTGTGCTTTCCCAAAAATCATTTGATGCAAAATTATTCACGAGCTACCCTAACTGCTCTTCTCTCTTCCAGGAATTTTAACTGAAGCTTAAGGGCCTTTGGATCTCCCTCATCAATCTACCTAAAGAATATGAATCTGTGCTGCTCCTTCTTCTGAGTTGCAACCCGTAACTGCATAGGTAAAGGCACCTTCAGACATATTCTTCCAAATCAAAGCCTTATATCAGTGGACATAAAGGAGAAAACTGCAGAAGTCTGCATTTGCTTGCCTCCTGCCAAGTGCTCTCTCTCTCCACCTGAGCTTCCTTCCCTCTGGCCCACAGAGGAATGTTTCCTTGACCAAAAAAACCAAAACCAACAGAGGTGTAGCTTTTCTCTTCCCTGGAGTGCTAGGACATCTATTCCCTGCATACTTTTAGCTCCTTTAGTCTGAGAGGGTTAAAGAGGGAAATCAATCATCTTGAAGTCTGGAAAGACAAGTAAAGGCGTTTCCTTTAAACTCCTGTGCTTGTTTATCTGACAGATTTAACTCCAAAGAGTTGCCATAAAAACTGGCTGAAAAGATCTCAAACCATCAGAAAATCTATCCCCAGAAGAAAATAAACACCTATTTTTTTTTAATAAATTTTCAGAAAGTCTGAAATTTAAACCCTGTATCGAGACCACTTTCTTTCAACTGAACACTCAGATACAAAATTTTCATGAGATCATTCAGTTTTCATATTGAAGAGCAATTGAAATAATTTTGCTACTTAACAGGTTTACTAATTATAAATGTAATCAGCACTGGCCATAAAGTGGGAGAAAGGCACAATGACTATTTTACAAAGGGAAAAAAAAAAAAAAAAAGAAGTTATTTTACTGAGATTTCCATCTGTATACATCATCAGCTGCCCAGAAGCCTAGCACCAACCTTCCACGACTCCACACCTTACCATTCTGCCCAAAAGAGACAAGGTCAGTATGACACACAGTGCAGCAAAGGTACCATATTCAAACTCACAAAAATACCCCTCCAGCTGTTAAAAATGTAATTCAAGATGTAATGTATTAAGACTACCAGTGAAATGTTGGGGACTGAAGCGAGTTGGCCAATCCTCCAGTTTATTACTGAATAACTTGACAGATATAAAATTCCTTCCTATCTCAAGCTAGAGTGGTTCAAAGTGATGACTGTTATATGGTCAACAACCCATAAAATGATAAAGCATTACAGCATTATCTTGTGATTATTTCTTAATTATATACTTCAGATAAATTTAGTTTTATTTTTTCTTTATGTAATTCAATAGCAAAAGCATTACATGATATGAACAAGTGTTCTGAGTTTCAGAATGCAAAACATTTTCCCCAGTAAGCTAAAGTTCAGAAATACTGAAGCATGATATAATTTCTACAGATAGTCCATCATATTAATAATATTTTTAAAAATTACCTCTACATTTAGATGTACTGAATATGCAATACTATATTTTTTTGTAATATCTAGATCAATCTATCCATTTAAATATCTAGATAAGTTTTGTTAGCCTCATTTTCAAGACAGAGGTGAACCAGGTCACATTGTCAGTACTAAAACTATACGGACAACATGAGAAAAGAGCTTCCTGAAATTATTTATAGAATCTAAATCCACAATAAACTGATTTAAAAAGTCATAGCATTTACCAGTTTTGCTCATAAATAGAAAAATTATGGCTATTTTATTTCTTCACAACAAAGCATACTGATGTAATACAAAGGCTAAATTATTTATTACCCGCACAGTCGCTAACAATATTAGCTTTAAGTCTACATGGTCTTTTCACTTAAAAGGTAATAGACGTATTCCACACAGGATACTGGTCTGAATTACCTATGCACAGCATGGTAATTTTGAACTTAGGGCCTTATGAGGGCTGTGTTTAGAATACAGATTTAATCTCCACGTGCAATTCACATGGAATTCTGGCAAAAAATTTCTTATGCTCATGATTAATCAGAGGTCAAAAGCCCTGAATCCATGTTGCCAACATTATCAAAAAGAAAAGTTATTAAAGTTTTTACACTTGTAGAGAAATGAAATATTAAGGAATTACATATGGACACAAAATAGACTTACATATAGACGTCAGATGGGTACAGCAAGCCAATACACACAGACCTTCAGAATAACTATATGTTGCAGAAGATAAATCTGACAACAAGCATTTCTCTGCTGCAGCCCCAGCACTGTTAGAATATCCATCCTGCCTGGCTGCACTTCCTAAATCTTTGAACTGCTCTGGCAGATCCATCGTTTTCTCACTAATTCAGAAGTGGGCAGCACTTGGTGGCAATATGACAGATGCAAAGAAAGGTCCGAGGTGGATAGTTAGCCATATTTTTCATGTTACTAAGATAAACTGATCTTGCAGTAACCAAGTTTGCTTACCAAAATGCTACCAAGGAGCACCTGACCTCTAAGGGACAGGTCTTTTACTATATAATAGAAAAAAAAAAAAATTAGACAGAAACCCTTTTCTTCTAATGTTGACATTACTATCATTTTCTATTTAACATATTACCCTATGACAAGGGGAAATTTCCTTGCCCTCTAAATGGTCACACTAACAGTGATGTGTTCAGTCTAACAAAATGACCTTTTCGAATTGCGTAGAGCAGGGAGTTGAACAACTATAGTATTTCCTGCAGACACTGGGTGTTCATGTGGCTCCGTAGGTGGCCAGGGCTGGTGGTAACTGCAATTACAATTAGTGATCTTCTGTGCTTAGTTACTTTGGGGAAACTCTAAAAGTGAGTGCTATATTAAAGGATCAAGATCTGTTAATATTGACCATGCAAGCATTTTGACACACCATATTAGTAACAAAATGAGTTCATTTAGACCTGGACAGCCAGCCTTTAGCTCCGGTTACAGAAAGGCACAGCCTTGTCAAAGCTCGCCCTTGACCTCAGTGAAAGTCACAAACTGAAAGACACAAATACACGATGTGAGAGGAAAAACCAGCCAACAACAGAAGAGCACACGCTGCCTCCAGCACACGGCTGGCAGAGCTGTGCCCTGGAGGTGAGAAAAATCATTTCTTCCTATAGAAGAGAGGCTCTTGCCTTTTCCAGGCCCCTCATACACTGAAATAACAGTGTAACACCTACACAATATGACAGGTACAATTTATATCTCTAAATATTACACTTATTGCTAGAACATGGGAAATGGTTCATTTGACTAATAAAGCTCCGCTGCAGATCAGCTAATCAACAGTATTAGGAGTACTTAAAAAGATTATTAAAATTACCCGAATGCTTTAACATTTTTTACAGCACAGAGCAAGCAAAGAAGGAAGAAACACCCAAACGGAACATAACTTAATCCAAGGAGAGAAAATATCTGGGAGCAGCAATATATGTATTAAAATTTATTTTTAATGAATATTATTGGTTTTCAGACCGTTCCATGAGATGGTTTCTCTACCCTCGTTGCTCTCCAGCACTATTTTACTACATTTAGGGCTGCCTTAGAACATGAGGAAGGACTGAACATTTCTAAATTGTCGAGTTGACAAATAATAGTGCTGATAAAAGAAAATATTTAATATCATGAGGAAACGAATAATGATGAGGTTTCTTAATAAAAGATATTCCACACAAAGTTCACGTCATAATAATCGCTATTTCGAGAGGAAATTTCTGAGCAGAAAATCAGATATCATACAATACAAATTAGCCCATGGGAAATACAAACAGATCTGATTGCTGTTTTCAAATATTTGCTGGAAGCTTTTTATTGACTGAAGATGCATCATTAATACAAACAAACATTGCAACTGCAATTCATCATTAATAATATAGACAGAATAAATCAATTAATCTAAAAATTTGAAGTTCTGTGCAATTTCTTATTATTTAGAACAACTGGAAATGAAATCCCTTAATACAAAGACAACATCTGAAGTAGTCTTCAGATATTTCCCACATTCTAGCTGATTCTGTGCCATGTGCAGAGAAGAATCTATTTTAGTGCTGATTTCTATTTTTCAGATCTGGTAATCAGGGCTTAGTTTACCACCGCTTATGCTTTTTTTGTACCTACTTAAGAGTCATCAGGGTGACTTGAAAAGGAATATTAAAAAAAAAAAAAGAAAAGATACACCTAGAGTTTACAGAACTTTTAAAGTGTTTTCATTATATTTACTTTCAGAGAAAAAGTTTTAAGACTTCCATTATGCACTACCAAAATTTGATTTCTTCTTAAAATGGAAGACAATAGGCTCAAATAGACAAATTAAATTAGGATAGAGGCTATTTAAATAAGACCTGTGGTTGTATGACTGAGCAACTGTTTTCTATACTGTGCTTCAAGAGGAAAAAAACAAATCAAACCAGAATACCACAAAAAACCAAACCCCCAAAAGTCCAACCAAAACCCAAGACCCATGCCCACCAATCCTTCAGTATCTCCCCTCTGAACTAAACAAAAATAACTTTCCATTACAGTTGGGTGTTCTGTCAACTCAGTCATCATTCGTGGGTAGTCCCACAGTTTCCCTTCCTGACAATGACATAAGTCAGAAAATAAACAAGATGTGTCACGTTGTCTGTGAACTGCATTACGTATCTTTAAAATTCATAGAATGATAGAATCATAGAATTGTCCAGGCCGGAAGGGACCTCTAAAGGTCATCTAGTCCGACCTCCCTGCAGTCAGCAGGGACACCCCCAACTAGACCAGGTTGCCCAGGGCCTCGTTGAGCCTCACCTTGAACATCTCCAGGGAAGGGGCCTCAACCACTTCCCTGGGCAACCTGTTCCAGTGCTCCACCACCCTCACAGTAAAGAACCTTCTCCTAATCTCCAATCTAAATCTGCCCCCCTTCAGTTTAAAGCCATTGCCCCGCGTCCTGTCACTACTGGCCTTTGTAAACAGGGTCTCCCCAGCCTTCCTGTAGGCTCCCTTCAGGTACTGGAAGGCCGCTATTAGATCTCCCCAGAGCAGATCCTGTTTTTCTTTACTCTCTTTGTGAAATGGGGTTGGATATCATGGGCCTCCCTTTGGAGATGCATAGAGATTACTAACACCCACAAAACCCTTGTGTCATTTGTTTCAGTCTTAAGGTTCCCCCCACTCCAAAAGCTAGATAGATATTGCGGAGAAAAAAAATAAATAATGTCTTAAGGATATTGCCATGGTGAATATAATTCTGCATTTACAGATTCACTGTGTGAGAAGTCAGAATACTGAACAAATCATAACCTTAACTTTCATAGATAGTTAAATATTTGCGTTTCATGTTGCCTAAGTTCTCAGCTGAAGAATCTGGTTCTTATTTGTAGGAGTGATGTAGATCCAACCTTCTTAGCTGTGGATCCAAGCAGGAGCTGTATTCTGAACCAAGCAGTACCCTAAGAAGCATGATCCCAGACACCTTGTATCAGGCAAATAAATTTAATTGCTATTTTTGACCATAATCTATTAGCCTAAGTTCTAGACTTCCTACTACCCATAAACCAGTATTTTTGATGCTTTCTGTGACAGAACTCAAAAAACTAATCTTTAAATGAGGATAATGATACCCATATCATTTCATAATAGTGTTGTTGATAGGTTTATGAACATATAAATGTTTGGACAGAATAGCGACAAAACAGCTTAGATAACTCAAGGATATAAATTGTTCTGTTTGAACAGGACTTAAATAATGTGCAGTAAGGCAGGTGCAGGGACTGTACACAACGAGAACAGGAGAGGGGAAGAAAAAAGGAACAATCCTTCCTGAATGTATTAAGAACTTGGAAGTGAGAAAACACAGTGTATGCAATGTAATTGCAATATATAGGCACAAGAAGATTAAACTGAGACCATGAAGAAAACCTTCGCAACAACTCCTAGCTCCTGAAAGCTAGGTTTTATGACCTTAATAAGGCTGCTTTAACATTACTTTTGTGTATGATATTATATAATCTTGGTTTATTTGTAACTCATATGATGTCAACACGCACACGTACATTTTGCAACAAACATGCCCTCACATTATTATTTCATAGCACATACTTTATTATTTCTGTTTCACTTACACCTGGAATATTTTGGTTTATGCAACTGCCAGGTGCAAGATGAAGAGCGGATTACAACGCGCTGTACTACCACAGCATTTAAAGCAAGCTCGTTTGTTTTTATACTATACTGCATTAAGAGTATATAGTGCAGAAGCAGTGCCATTCAGTATAGTATCACGCCTTTGCTGTCACCATTTTCTCCTCCTTCAGCTCACCTCAAGCTGATGTTGCCATTGCCCCATTCATTTCCACAAAGCTATCCGAACTGGGCACAGTGTGATCTAAGAAGTCCAGCAGAGTTCATGAGATCTGGTACCCCAGCCCCGAAATCCTGCTCTGCTGGCACTAGAGCACACTTGAGGGGATCAAGGTGCTGTGATGGGTCCTACCCTCTGTAATCTTGCATTTTTTTCTCCAGCTCTGCTTCGGATCTATCAATGACCTTGGTTTCAGCCTACCACAATACTGGTTTTACTTACAGTCTTTGCCTGGCCTGTTTGTGATTTTTTGGAAGACAGATGCTAATTAACATGTATAATGTCAAATATGATAAAGCTGATTTTAAAAGGAGCCTCTAGGTGTTACTGTAATACAAAGAATAAATCATTTTTCTCTATTCTTGATAAAGATAGGTCAGAGCTATTGATGCTTTATATGCAAAGCCCCAGAGAATTTAATATGAATATCAAATCAATTTCCCTCCTTTACTACTATTGCTAAAGAGAAACTTTTTTTTTTTTAATGTCTTTCCCTTTAACAACAACATCAAAGAACTAAGGAAAACAATTTTTCATTAGGAAAGCTATGTCACAAAACATTTCACTTCAAACAAGGCACCACATATAGAGCTGACAAGATGAGAGATTTAAACACTAATTAGCATCAATTTCCTTATTGAATTATGATTTTAAGAAAATATTGTGTGACCCTCTGATTTAAATACTGTTCTTCCTTCAAACATGTTTTTCATTGCCAGAATGAGTTCTTAAGATTTATAAGAAGGGATCGCACACTTTGAAATAGCTCACATTTCCACATTTATAACCAAAGGCTGAGAGGACTCTACTAATCACAGTATGCATATTCAAGATCAGAACTCTTACAGAGTATGCAAGACAGTATCTCTGTATCACATTTCTATGTGAGAAACAACTAACAACTTCATATAGACTGAATGGGCACCAGAAAAAAAAATGTAGTCTTTTCTCTTCTTTTAACTACAAGTCCCACCTGACAAGCAGACAACCGTGCTCTGGACTCCAAACTTCCCCAAGAAGGCTCTACAGCAACAGCAAAACTGCACATAAGTGGCTCACACAGATGTAGAGACTCACAAAAGCATTACAGGTTAATTCACATCTATCTCATGTAAATCCTTTTCTTTAATATTCATGTGTGAAAAACAGATTTCATGGATGAATGAACTTCAGGAGAAGTGGGAGCTATGAATGCTTCTTTCTGTATAGCTTTCCCACATGTAACAAGAAAGGAGATTTAGTCAGGGAAATGAAAACTGACCTAAAACAATTTCATGATAGGGGGCCATACACGGAGTGAATGCTGGAAGTCTCAATTAATAAGGATTATAAGCAGGTGTGTTGTGACCGAGATGCCAAAACATCAGAAAGGCACCCAGGAGACTAGCTCACCTCTATCCTAATGAGGTTTCCTTGACAAAGGAAAAATATGATGATACAGGCAGCCTATATATAATTTATGAATTCTTGGCACCATTATAATGTTGACATGTAATCCCTTTAAGGAGGAGCGTTTGTCTGTGGGAAAGGGGACTGTAACATGCCTCTGTGGGAAGCAGGATCAGGTGAAGTGTTAACTCTAACATTGCTGCCCTAACCCAAGAGCAGGCATGCCAAGCAAGCTGCTGAGATGGGAAACCAGTTTGTCAGAGGCTCTGTGCAAAGCGGGGCTGAAGAGGTCACTGGTATACAATAAAGGCACTGAGCCCCTAAACAGCATTGGCACAATACAGAGAGTGAAAAGCCTGCTTTCTTAGCAGGTGGAGTCCTGTCTAAGTATCAGGTCAGACAAAGAGTGAAAGCAAGTGGGTTTAAAACAGAAGAAAAAGGGTTCTGAAGGACCTTGAGGCAACTGGGAAAATACTTAAATGGATTCCTTTTTTTCCATTTCTTGTGCAAGTTAAGAAAAAGTTACATTCTAATCCTATGTAGCAGGAGCAAATCTGTATCTTACAGCC
Organism: Arenaria interpres; assembly: GCA_013399435.1. Taxonomy (NCBI): domain Eukaryota; kingdom Metazoa; phylum Chordata; class Aves; order Charadriiformes; family Scolopacidae; genus Arenaria; species Arenaria interpres. The sequence goes on from VXAK01021906.1 coordinate 156,182, forward strand.
TACCATGTATCCCTGAAAAGCCATATTGTAAATACGGAGCATTCAGTGGGCAGAGTACTAGAGTATGTAAGTGATATCCAGGTCAGTCTGTAAGCACAGTTCTCATGAAATGATGGTAAGAAGGAAAAAAAAAAAAAGAAAAAAAGGAAATTAAGAAAGAATCCTGTTGCTTCAATGCCAGGAGAAGATTCAGAGCACAACAGTCCAGTAGGTAAACTCCAACAGTGCGGACTTGCTGCAGGATTGTGATAACTCCTAAACTTTGCTGGCACAACACAGTGCCTTTGCCAGAAAACAGCAGCAACTGGGATAAGAACTCAAAGTCATGGTCATAGCTAGCTTTCAAAACACATACAACCCATTTTCCTGCAAGAATACCGGACCAGCTTTTAGATCTCAGTGTTTTCAGAAAAGGTCAAGTAACAAATATAGCCTAAATTAAAAACCAGCATGTAAGGCCCTAGTTAATCTTCCTGGGTGCTAAAATGAGTATTTAAAGTTTATAGGAATAATTGAGGACTTATTATCTACATTTACATTGCAGAAAATTAACTTTTGAAATAGTTTCATATATATTTCATATGTGAAATATTTCATATATACTAAGCAGCAAATTCTGAGCTGAATTATGCCAGCACACCCTAGTATGTTTATCCAGAGGCACTAGAATATCTCTCTATATTAATATTCAGAGTAAGATATGCAGAGAGATACTAAGTATGGCTGTGATCCCTTTCCTATTGCACTTGCCTTACCAGTTGGTATGGTTATCTGCCTACTGCTCAACATCTTTTAATCACAGAATGGCTGTTTCCTACTCTGCGTAGGAGGTGTGCCTGGTTTTTTAAACTACTGATCTGCAAAAACAATTAGAACACTGTTTACCACATCACACGAAATGCTCAAATGATACAGCGCATCTATGCAAAGCACAGGCCTCAGATAAAAGGATTATGTCAAATTAAACAATCATGATTCTTTCTCGGCAATTTCTACCACTGCGTTGTGTGTTAGAATATTGAAAGCCTACCTCAGTATGTGGGTCATAATGAGCTTTAGGACATCTCTAGGGACACATCTGTGACTTGTTTCAAAATATGCAAGTTCTATTTTGCTGAGTGATACCATGGTTTTGTCCTCTGGTTCATGAGGAGGCAGTGAAAAAAAGCCAAAGAGAAACACTTTGAATAATTTCAAGCACAAAGGAACTGACAAAAAAACCCCAAAAATCAGATGGCATAATGCCACAACTGTTTCAGAGGATCTGTCTTTCTGAAATGATCGTAGATGTCCAGACTTGCAAGAAGACCTTCTATTATGAAAATAAAATGTATCAGGAGTGTGAATGACCTTGATCCATTTAAAGTATTTTTCAACTGACAGCTGAAGTTTACACTGAAAAGTCAAAGCTTTTGTACCAAAATCAACCTGATACTCAGCACAAACTGGAACACAGGAAATTCTGCCTCAACATGAGGAAAAATTTCTTTATTTTGAGGGTGTCAGAGCACTGTAACAGGCTGCCCAGAGACACTGTGTTGTCTCCTCCTCTGGAGATATTCAAAACTCTCCTGGATGCGTTCCTGTCCAGAGTGCTCTAGGTGAACCTGTTTTTCAGGGCTGTTGGACTAGATCTCCAAGGTTGCTTCCAGTCGCTACCATTCTGTGGTATTCTAGCCCCAAAACATCCAAGTAAGGTGTCTTTTTCCACTACTACAAAATGGTGTAGTTGACCAACATATTACTTTCCCTGTGCAATGGAAATGGATGGTGAGAGACTGTACACAATCGTAGACAGAGGAGACGGGTCAGGCTGTCAACAGGGAAAAATGCAGCTACATGTTGCCAATTCTCAGATTTAACCCAAAGGATGGTAAGTATGAGGAAAGTATCAAGATCTTCCGCTTCCAGAGCTGCCAATACAAGTAAATGAATACTTTATGTGGTAGATTAAAAAAATATGTTAATTTCAGATTCACAGATGATACCACATATTTGGAACTTAAATAAAGCATAAAAAGGTTAAAAAATACAGACTCCACTGAATGAAAGCCAACATATCTATCTAGTTAAGCTACATGAGATAATAAAAAAAACTGACATCAAAGAAAGTACCTCATTCAGGCCTTTCAAAATACTTGTCATTAAAAGATGGTTTGTTGAAACTTCAGACAGGCTAAATGTATGCCACATTTTGAGTGAAAGAATTACCTTTCCAGGGTTGCAATTACAACTGTACTTAGTTGTCATGGCAACCTGGCAACATATAGATGTTGTCAGATGAAGACATCAAGGGGCAGACAGTGATTTTCAAATCACCGCATGCCAAGTGTCATTTTTCACGGGTGTATCTGTGCTCAGTTAGGGGAAAAAAAAAAAGATTAAAAAATGGAAAATTAGCATTTTAAAACAATGTTCGAATAGTATTGCAATACCCATGCCCCAGTTTGCTGAGCTATTTTACTATTCTTAGAGTCTGCTCTTTCTTCTTTTCTCAGTTAACGTATTCCCAAAATATAAGCACAACATGGGGAGTTGAAAGGCAGAGGTCAGCCTCAGCTACGAAGGTCACCATGCTTTGGTGACTGCTTAAGTTCTGCTATTATCCTCACGCTTTTCTTCCTGACTTAATTGTCCTGCTACCTTGACTTGGGTATTTTCAGACAGATGCTCTTTTTGACCTGCACTCCAATTCCTTTTGAGACAGCAAAAGGAGAAACAGATCTATACTAAAAGCCATGTTGAGCATGCCCCAATGATGTAAAGTTCTGCAAATGCTCCAGCTGTGGTCTATTTGTAAAGGCTGAGGCAGAATCCAGAAAACATCCAGTACAAACACAGCTTTTAGTTCTCTTCTATAGGCAGCTCACACTGTGGGGCTGCCATCTATACCGCTATTTTACTTCTACTGACCAAGGTAGCTTTGCTCTGTGTTAAGGGTTCCAGCAAAAGTTTTCCGAGTTGGTGTTCTGTTTATTTACACGGGCTTCTCATACCATGAGCTCATTAACATCACACCATATAGTACCACTTTGAAGTAGATCAAGCCTGAAGATGTGCTTGTGATCCTTCAACATAACCAAAGTGCATGCAGGTGTTATGCTGTAGCAAGACAGAATCACCAATCCAGCATGAAGTGTGCTTGAATGCCAAGTACTGTAAGCAAGCAGAAAGCACCCAGTACCATCTGAATCTTCTTTGGACAAAGCTACTCTTTCAGAGCTTTTAAATAGATTGGAACTGAAATAAATTGTTCACCATTTACATGGCTGAGATGTTTCTGACCTAGTACTAAAGCATCCCAAAACCCAAATTCACCACCTTATCAATCCCCACCTTAATATCAATCTGCCTGGCTCATTGAAATACCCACACAGTAAGAAACAGACCACTGAAAATGCAGACTGGGAGTGAAAATTTGTTTAACTCATTAGTTAAGTATAATTTGAAGTTACTACACTTAGCGTACACATATTCGTCAAGACCAATTTCAACATGAGTTTGTTTGGTTTGTTTGTTTTGGCTTTTGTTGTTGTTGTTTGTTTTTTTAAATAAACTCAAAAGCATTTTTATCTGTTATTCCTAAACACTTTCAGTTATGATTTAACAGACATTTTTCTCTTCTGCATAGGAAGAGACAGTGCCTACAGCAAAGAGTTAAATAACAAAAAGATAATAAAAAAAGGAAGTAAAATGGTTATAAGTACACACTGGAAAACAATTTCCTCTAATGGGAAATAATTTTAGTTAATATTTGTAACACAAGCTTAGACTGTTTAAATTATCTAGAAATTTCTCCATGAAATTATACACTGATTTAAATGGCGAGATGACTGGTTTTGTGCTTTCAGATTTTCACTGTTAGACTGCTGAAGAAGGATCATCAAGAGGATAAGCAGGGCTCCACCATATGATTTTTCAGAATTGTGACCCAATATTTTTCTTGTCTTTATTCCTTTAGCAAATGCTTCAGAAAAAACCCACTACTCTTATTGTTGAATTCTATCATCTCCCAAGCTTGTAGAAACAAAAACATTGATAAATTGAAATAGTGAACATTTTTTCTTCTCTTGTACAAAGACACACATTTTGTTAGTTCAGCTTCACACAAGAGAAAGGAAAAAAGAAAGTAATCTAAGGAAGCCCCGAGAGCCCAGGTATCCCACTGTGTGGTTATCATCATCAGAAAACGGGACTTAGTCCATTCCTTGGCAAACACTACATAAGAGAAAAAAGAAAGAACATTTGAAGTATGTACGACTATTTGTACAAAGAAGAAAGTAGAGGTCTTATAATAGCACTAGTTCTCTTATTTGGCCTGCAGTGACATTTGAAACATCCCTCTAAACTTAAAATATATTAGAGATTTTTCTGACAGTCAGCAAATTAAATATAAAAACTGGTCAATAATTTGGAATTACAATCTGAAAGGCCCTTTTGTTTTACATTGATGAATGCTGATCAAGTTAGATGCTTATATCTAATTTCGAAATATTTTTCTGGAACTCATATCTGCATCAGTTCTCCTCTAGTATTCCTGATTTTAAACAAAATGAAACAAACAAAAAAATTAATAAAAGGTGTGGTTTGGCCAAAAATGAAGTATGCCCTTATTTATGATCGTAACACAAAGACAATTTACATCAATCCTGGCTGAACTGCGCCTTTGCCAATAGACAAATCTATTGAGATACAGGTGTTGGTCAACCCAAGTTTAGCCTGAAAGAGCCTCCCTGTTTCAATACACGCCTCCAAATATCCAAACTATAATAGCCCCCAGTTACTACTAACTACAATGGGCTACAAGGTGTCTCTGTATGGAGTCAGTTATTAAGACTTTATGTGCTTCCATGGTCAATCAAAGGTCATTAACCCGTAGGTTGCCTGGGATTGCATCCATCACTTACATCATCTGAAGCACTGCAGCTTTCCCAGCAGGTAAAATTGCATTTCTAAAAACTTACCAATATTTCTTAATTTCTCTCCATCAGGAATTTTAAGAGGAGACACCAACATTTTTGAAGACAAGGAACCTTAGCGTGCTAGCACATTTTAGCCACAGCCTAAGACTTAAACTACAAAACAAATAGGAGAAATGACAGTTCTACCAGAAAACTCTTTGTCCCAAGCTGGAGGACACAGAGGAAAACACAGCTGATTAAGAGGGACCTATACTTTCCAAGCAGGTTTAAAAATTATTTTGCTTTAGCAATAGGGAAGACTAAGTGCAGGAAAAAAAAATAATTCCTCAACCCCCCTAATTTTTCTGAAATGAATAGGTGATAAAACGTAATTTCTGCTTCAGTTTTGGATCTGTATCTAAGAGCCAGCCAGAATACAGGCTAGCCCTCTAGGAAGGAAGCAGAAACAGAATGCTCTTCCCCCTGCCACACCACCCATTTTCATGAATAAGAAAAAGGACACCAAAACCTACTCAATTACAAAACAAACTAAGATTTTAGTGAACTTTTTTATACACTTTTTAACTCAGAAATAATCTCTCTCTTCAGTTTGACTTCAGAATCAAGCATTGCTATCAAGGAGCACAGAATACATTACGTGAAGTCAAAAAACAAAGTACCAAAACAATTTGTAAGAGATGTTTAGAACTTGACAAGCCTACTTTCCAAATCTTTTTTCCGCTAGGGAAAAAAAAAAAAGTCAGTATCTTTGACATTCAATTGCTGTTCATTTTGGATATAATTTACTAAGTCAATCTTAAAACGTTGATAGTAAACACTTCGGAAGAAATTGCAAGGATACCTGCGAAGTAGTTCACATAGTGAGTTATGGCAGTACTATTCCCAGCCTTAATACATAGATACAAATATATATGCATGGGAATATTTACACAGAAAACAAAACATTTCCATAATTTATTAAAACCAAACACCTGTTCTATAAAAGAGTTTTTCCTCAGTCCAAACAAACATGACCTGTCAGGTCCCTAACATGTTCCCACAAAGAAGAAGAATCAATCAGGTGTTACTAAATCACAGAAATTAGGTTCCACCCGGTTACCCCAGTATGGAGCCAGGTATCTTGTATTTGACTTAAAGCATGCTCTAGAAGAATGAAAAAATAATAATTAAGAAGTCATCTTAGCTTAGGTACCACCATAATGTCCTTCACCTGTGGGAGCTGCCATGAATTTTAACCAGCAAGATCTTGCAAAAAACTCAAAAGCTCTTTATAATCTCAGAGGGGATTGAAAAGAGAGGATTCTGGAATTTCCAGCTCCTGAAACTGCGCCTTGGGAATGACATTTAACTTTATGCTGTGTTCCCCCTTCTTTCTTCTGTACAAACATTGCCCTTGCCTATCTCAAAGTTGCATACAAGATTAACTAATGCATTTAAAGTATATTCAGGGTAAAAATGAAATTGATTATTACACGTGTAATTGTTTTGGGGTTTTGTTTTTTTAAACTTGATCTTCCCACTTTCTTCATTCATCACAGACACCTGAAACTTTCATATTTTCTTTAAATATTTGGAGAGATCAAATACATTACTGTGTCAACAGGACCTGTGAATTATCCAAGTCCCCATTGTCAAGTCTAAACTTCTTTCAAGGCAGAGGTGATGTTGGGACAAGCCAAACTCAAGAGTCTGAAGTATTTACTTGAGGAAAAAAAGTAGTGCAGGGAGAAGCCACAACAGAACTGAGACTTATGAGGAGGAGATTCAAATTAGGACCACAGTACTTGGCAGAAGAGAGAACTGGTCTTGTAAGTCCAGGTGCAAGCAGCACATACTGCCATGAGCAGGAAGAACTAGCAAGGGGAAAATACTTATCTTTCCTCAATACACATTTAGAAAATTAAGGTGTTGAAATCCTATTAACACTTTTCCTGTCAGCATCTTTCTTCAGCTTTCATTCCTTTCCCCTTCCAAGCCACAATGTGGCTTTGGAAGGCACAGGGGGCTCTGATGTGATTTACAAAGACATCTTTGCATACAAATCATCTACATAGGACACAGAAGTACTTACAAGGAGAGGAACTTACTAGGCAATCTCTCAATCCATTTGTCAAAGCACCTGCTGGACTCATTTGAAGGCAGTTAACTGCCTTAAAATAAACCCCAAAGCAGCCACCAAGAGAGCATTCTGTTTTACTAGAAGGATTTGTAGCCTTCCCTCCCACCCCATCCCCCATCAAAACATACACATTTTAACTTACTGGCTCTTATCTCACACTCTACCATAATAAATAAGGTTGGAAAAACTAGTGGAGAGCAGAACAATAAGGCTGGAAATCATGACCTTTGTGTGTAGTAATTGAAAACCACAGAGGGTTCAGAGTGCAGAATGGACTTCTGGACACATCTGTGCTGGGAGCTTTGAAGCCTGAAGTTATCCATTGTTATAACTCCAGGCTTACATACCAGTATCGTCAAATTGTAAACTGGGGGTGGGTTAAATAATTATTGCTCGCAGCACTAATAGGTAATTAGAGAATCAAAGACCCTATACAGATATACTATTATCTTATTTATAATAGCTTTTTTTTTTCTTCTTGTGGGACAGCTAATGTTTGTACCACTGGTTAGAATGTCTGAGTTGTAGAAATGTTAGTACAGAGCAGCTGCCAAGACTGCAGTGTCTGTGAATAGCTTCAGAGGGCAGCTGTGTCTTTCCATAGCAATGCACCCACCAGTGTACTATGCAGACAGAAGCAACATCAGAAAGATTGAAAAGAAAAAAAAATTGAAGAACAAGTGCAGTTAAGGACTGGGGTAACAATAAGAGTATTTAAAACATCATTCTCTGTTACCACCCCAACATCTCTAACTTTATTCACCAGTAACTATTGTAGTATTCCCCAGGCACAGCTTACATCACTCAGCTGTAAAAGCTCTTTGACACTGCAACTTCTGTGTTTGCCACCATAAGTGAAACGACAGCATTGGTGGCTTCTGACTCTGGCTTAATTAACTAATGTATTCCATACAATCCCTATTCTTCACCTGCAGATCACTCAAGTTAAAAAAAAAAAAAAAAAAAAGAAATAAAAAGTTGTCTTGGCAACCTCACAACTAGAACCTCACAATCCCTTTGCCTGCTACTGTCTTTGGAGGAAGTGTTGTCTGACTGCAATGAAACAATTTATCACCAAAAGGCTGAATGCCTTTTGATTTTTCAATAATAATAAGCTTCCTTCAATTGAAAAGGACGCTGTCTTCATAGGCACATGAAATGCTCCTGGGGAAGACTCCTGTCTTCCATGCCATTCACCAGGAGGGCGCTGAATTTGGTACCTGCACTTTTCTACACAAATCAGTGCTGACCTCCAGTTTCTGAAGTCTTTACAAAAAATTAAATTAAAATCCATTAAATTGCAAACACACTTACTGCAAGGGAATAAAAAGCCAATAACTGAATATAAACAAAAACATATTAAGAAAAAACATTTCAGGATTACATTACTAAATCAAAATATTAAGCCCAGTAAAAGAATAAATCTGAAGCTGTACCAATTCAGGGCAAAACAAAATACATTTGCTTTTTAACAACTGCATTATTAAAATGAACATCCCACCTGCAATACTTCACACCCCTTTTTTAAACACCTAACTTTCCAGAAACAGTTTGGGGATGCTGCCACATCACATAATATTGTCATAATCTACCAGCACCTAATTAAGAGCTTAATTAATACATCAATGGAACAACATGTTAGTCTGTGTTAGAAACCCATTTAAGCTGTATTTGTCTGAAATTGTTGCAAATCAATGCCAGCACCACTAAAGTTAGTGCTATATTTAAAATTCTGTAAATTAAATACAGAGGAAGCTAAAGGATAAGGCTTATAGCCACCTGCAGAAATAAAAATCTTATGTAACTTCTTCAATCACAGGCTGCAAGAATATTTCTTGTCATCATTTTGCACCACAAAACACAATCATATTTCCTTGGTATCTTGACTAGGGATTCATAGAATACCCAGTTGGAAGGGACTTCAAGGATCATCTGGTCCAACCTTTCTTGGCAAAAGGGTGGTCTAGACAAGATGGCCCAGCACCCTGTCCTGCTGAGTCTTAAAAGTGTCCAATGTTGGGGAACCCACCACTTCCCTGGGGAGATTATTCCAATGGCTCACTGTTTTCACTGTAAATGATTTTCCTTTTCCAGGGCAAACAATTTTCCCCCACCTTAGCTTTTCCAAGTAAAAGCCAACAAGCCCATATATTCCAAGAACTCCACCTCCTCCACTTATCCCAGCTGTGTGTTTTTCTGTAAACCCATTCAGACATCCTGGCCACATGTACCACATGCTTTTACCAGTCGAGTTGAAATCTATGAAAAAGGCATTTTTTGGACAGTAGACCAAGAAACTGAAATACCTAATGCCATACAAGTAGAAGCCCAGAATGGAGCCTCAGAGTTCCAACCCAACTTTCCTCCCTGAAAGTGAAGTCTCCTTTAATTTTTCTACTCTCAGCCAAGATTTCCATTCACTTTTCCAGAACACTTCAGAAATTAACCATTTGCTAGAATAAGCCATCTCAAACAGTTATCCCCATGGACAGTTATGAAAACAGCCTGGGTGCAGTTCTTTTACATCATCAACATGCTTTTTTTACATCCATTAACAGCTTTTCATAGACATGTCCAAACATTATTTCCTAATTATGTTTTTTTTTAAATCTATAGCAACACTAAGACAACACTAAGATTTATAGAGGACAAGTAACTCACTTATATCTTAAAAAGAAGAGTTTGTTAAAAAAACTTGAATAGGAACTTTTTTCTGTATATCCTAATATCTGTATACAGGTCCTTCAGACTGAGTTTCAAATATATATTTCCATTACAATTTTAACGCAATCTTTTTCAACATGATACAAAAAAGCAATTAAGTTACACCTGCGTCCCCTGAACAGCATATTATTCACCACAGCATTCTATTATGTGTTTAAAGACTTAGCTCATGTTTTGATTATATTGCTATGGAAAAAGGTAGAATAAAAAAAAAATTAAAAAAAAAAATCAGAAAATCTAAGTCCCCTGACTCGATTTTAATCTGAAGCAAAACAACCCTTTTGATCTAAAAATCCTTAGCAAAAGTGCACTGTTTCAGAACAAGGAAACCACTAGGAACAGAACTGTACAAATCCTCTTCAAATGCATCCATGAATTCACTTTTGACAGAGCTGATTTTATTTTCCTCTGTGCTCTGCTTATGGGTAACAGTAGTTGTTACATGTGAAAACTACAGTACAGTGCTAACATAATTTAGACTTCTGTCATGCCAGTCTCAGATAACATATAGTTGTCTCCACATTACCATCTTAGCACCATTAGTTTTATGCTTGAAGACCGAAGAGCAAGTTCTAAATCAGGCTTGACTTCCACACTTCCAATACTTAGGAGTTGCATTCAGTGTTGCTCGCTAAATCATCTGAAACAATTTTGATTACAAATGATTACACAATGCAATGCCAGGCTAGAGAGTAATATCGTTAAAGTGTAGCCTGTCTATGCAAACCTTGTGAGCAACAGGGAAGTTGGAAAACTACAGAAATAAAAAACTCCTTAAGCACTGCATCTGGGTGGGCTCATTTCTATTTGTAGAAAAAAATTTAATAAAAGAAAACCAGCATGAAAATATAAAATCCAGATTTAAAGGCAGAATATGGCATATAAACTGAGTCCCAAACTGCAGCGGGTAGGCACACAAGTAAAGGGCAGTTGTCAAAACCTTGACATCAAAGCAGGGAAAGAAAACCAGAAATCTCATATTTAGAAATGCCGTTGATACAATCTCCATATCATATTTTATATACCGTTTAAGACATGCCACAGAAGTTTAAAAGGAAAAAGCAGCTACATGCAGTGGCCCAAACTGATACAGAACACGCAACAAGGAATCAAGTTCCCCATAGCATGCAATTTAAGAAAATATAATTATTATAGAACAGGTACTAGACTATGCTACTTCCTCAGACTTATGAATCTAGTTCTGCCACACTTTTTTCCACACCTTTATTGGCTTCTCCCGTATTTTAGAAAGCTTTAGATGAACCATCCCTGGTTTCTGCTCTCTGGGAAGAACACAGACTGCATCTGTAGTGGAGCCAGCCATCATTTTGGTGGGATCTGATCAGATATTTAAAACAGGACAACAGTAATTTTGAAGGAGCAGGCCTGTGCAATGCAAGACAGAAAGAAATGAAAAATGGTTTGAAATGCAGATGTTGAGAGTTCAGCTTATTTTAATCTTGTACTTGGGTCAGTTGCAAGCCATTTGAAATAAAGTCAGAGTTGATTTCTGCCGTTTTATTCCCATTAATAAGTATAGATTTAACCATCCTCTAAAATATTCCAGTTCTGATATCACAGACAATGAATTCCCTATAGATGAAATGATAACAACTGGTCACTTCACTCAATGTTATACAGGAACAAAATTCTGTTACACTGAAAGTCACCAACCCCCCCAGACAAAGCTACAGGTGTCAGATAATTTTAGAAGAACAAGGCTCAGACTTTATGTGAACCGTAAAATCTACCACGTACATGTTCTTGTTTGATCTTCCACAAATATTTCTTTCTCTTCCCATGATCAAACAAGACATCTGAGAGCACTGAAAACATGTTGCTGCTCTCAACAAATTATTTTTACACATTTTACAACAATTTCCTGCATTTCCATAATATGTCAAGTTGTAACATGATATCAGCTCCAAAACAGATTATTCTGTTCTAGATTATTACATCATTCCTGAGAGGTTCACTTTATTTAAAGTTACATGATGTGATTATAAATATGAACACAAGCTAGTTTATCAGAGAGAGCGCTTCGAAGGTGGAGGCCTGCACTTTAGAGACGTTCACTGCTTTATTGTTTTTAACAACCAAATGAATTTATTAAATTTAATTCAGCATACCAATATCATACTTTTATAAATAAATAATCAAGAAAATATCATATTTTAAGAGCCCAGCCCAAGGTATTAAAAAACAAAATAAAGATTTGAGAATAACTTGCCTACTTTTTTTTAATTATTATTATTTCTTTCCTTTTTCAGCAAGAGAGATATTTAATAAAACATAATCCAACAAGATTTTAAAGGGGAAAACAGTCTGATATCACACTTCATTTCTGTTTAATATCACAAACTTTGCAGTTTCAAGTTCTACCCCTCTAAGTTCCCTTACCCCAAAGGGAGCAAGGGTGAGAACAACCTCAACCCACTGCTACATGACCTACTATATTCCTTTAGAGGAGATGATGAATAGCTGATGGGAAAGCTAATGTTGCACTGTTAAACAAATGTCTCCATAAGGCGCATATATATATATATATGTATATATCAGTAGATATTTAATACGCAAGCTGCCACCATGGCCACACAGGAAGCAAAGTAATGCCACAGCCGTTCCACTTCTCCAACTACAGAGTCCAACAAAGTGCTGGAGGGACACCCACATGGCAAAGTATGAGGAAAATGGGTGTCTGCTACCGTGGTATCTAGTCCCACCTAAGAAATCATTCATGTGGTTTTTAGGACCTACTACTGTTTCCAGGGACAATTCTGCACTTTGTAACAGACTCTCAGGTTGTCTTGGGGATTACTAGAGCATCAGGTACCCTTGGTGTTCTAAAGCACAGTTTGGCAAAAATAAGATATTTAATTGCAACAAACCTGCTTCTACAAAGAGAGCACACCAGTAATTGCAAAGATGTATGTGCAATAGCATCAGGACGTCTCACTCCTTATACAAATATGCATTCATCACACTTAAACAAGATGTCATCCACGTCGATGATAGATGAATCTTTTTCTAACCAATAATCTTTATTTTTTGGAATACATTCCAGTGGCTTTCTAACTGTGTAATGCATTTCCCTGTGAGAAATGTAAATAAACGTCTGACAGGGAAGATTAAGTCAGCTATCACTTTAATTTGCAGGACTAAAGCATACCAAAGATCATTTTGCTAGATTTTGGAGTGAAGTAGAAATATAACTTCATTTTCAGTGATACACATCTGCCGAGCAAATACATTTAATGGAGGCGAGTTCTGTTATCCGATTTCTGGTGGTATCTATTAGCAGTAATCATGTAGTTGACTGAAGGCCAACATCTTTGACTCCAAAAAGAAACTATGATTTTGAGCGTATTACGTGCATATTCACTGCCAAAATACTGTGCTGTTTCTGTGTTTGACCTTTTTTTCCAAAAAAAAGTTTACTAGAAAGGTATAATAGAAGTTTGAGGGGTTTACAATACTTAAAGCACAGAATTTGAATGAGATGAAGAATCTCAGCAAAAAAGCACCTTCCTTCCTTGAATAGCTAGGTGTAAAACAGGCTGAGAGGATAGACAGCTTTTACACAACTCCTACACAACTCCAAACGTAAATAGGTACATATTCATTCTAGTTGTTGCATTTCTGTTGGTCAGAGCATACTTCCCCTTGGGACTAAAGTTCATAAACCTGCCAAGCAGCTTCCAGAACTGAAGCAAAATGATGTAATATTCAAAGCATTAGCAGTGTACACTTTCTAACATCTTCAGTTTATTGTGTTACTGTTTAGCAATATTATTCATTTGTTCATGCTCAGTGTGGAAAGGGCTCTGCTACCTTCCACAGTGAGAAATCTTCTCTAAGTCTAGAATTAGGAATTTGACCCCTTAAATCAAATTCTCTATATAATTAGAGGACATACATTTTACTTACAATATATTCTTAATGGTCTTCAGATTACTTTAAGAATGCATTGCTCATTAACCTTCAAAGACATATTTAATTTCAAATTATTTCCCTAACTCTACACAGTTTCACACTATTAAAAACAGAGATCTAATACTTATTAATAACTAAAACTTGAAAATAAACCAATTTAATTTGTCAAGAAAAAGAGTTGACTATCTGGTACATTCAAGTCCTACAGATATACAAGTTTTCCCAATCAGTAATACTAGTCCAACAGTCAGCCTTCAGCCTCATCCAGCAAATCCATTCACAAGAAACTTTTTTAGGACTGAATCTTTAACTTCACTGACATCAGAAGGAGCAGTATAGTTTCAAGAAAGATTTACTCTAAGTCATATGGCCAAGACAAACAGATACCGTACAGATAAAATTTCTGTCTGAAAGAGAGCATAGGCTTTACTGGCATTATCACCAAGTCACTCAGAATAAGGTTAGCAAGACATCTTAGTTCTTTTTAGCCAGCATTCTTTTCATATCGATTGTCCTGCCAAGTTACACCCTAATTCAACCTACTTTGATTTTTTTTTTTTTTTTATCTTAGAAATTTGCAATTTTAGTTCTATATGGAGAAGGAAGTATAGTATACATTTATGTTACATAGATTTATTTCAATAATAGCAATATAGTTACGTACTTGATGAAATGAAGAAGTATTGAAACACTTTGAAATTTCAGGTGGATAGCTCCAATTATTAACAAATTAACAACTTTAATTGTTGTTAACAAATTAAATTTGTTAACAAATACCAACAGTTTTGAAGTTGAAACTGGTGTCAGTAAAGGGCACTAAACATCACTACGGTTGATCCATTTTACAGTTTGAAAAACAATCTTTGCAAAGAAGCAGAGACATTTAAATAACATACTACTACTTCCACACAAAATAACCATACCTTGGTAAAAATAAACTTAGGAGAAGTAGATACACAAACATCTCTGATGAAGATCAATAAAGCAGGATAAAAAAAAAAAATAGAGTAAAATCTGCCAGTGAAAATGCACAGAAAAAAAGCAAGTATTAATTTTCATTTGCACACCTTCATACCACATGCTTGGCAACAAAAAAAGAGAGAAAAAAAAAAGACAAAAAGAGAAAAAGAAATCTCTTAGCCACTGTCTTCTTGATGGAAATAACTTGTAAGCAACCAGTCTGCAAATGTACTTTGAGCTCCCTTACCCACTTTCTACATGTAAGAGTACACGGCAGCAGAGCAGATGGCTATCAAGGAAATGAAGCTGTGTGCAAACTTTGTGAAGTTTGAGAAGGTACTTACATCTTCCAAAAAATTTATTCAACTTTTTCCATACTGAAACCCTCAGAAGTTGGTCATATAAATAACTTCGAGAATCTGGTCTTTAATGAGTACCCAACACACTATTTGTAGGTAATGCTAATTGGTAACAGGTGCAGCAAATGATCAAGGAAGTAATTTCTGAACTCCTGATAAAAATTCCTCACTACCAGCTGTCTTCACTGACTGTTGGTAAAGAAGCCCACTTTGCCACCCTGGGCACCCTCAGAGAGCCCGGCACTTGCCAGGCAATGTGAAGGTCCCCAAGTATCCTCTTGAGCCATGAGCAGAGAGAGGTTCTTCTAGAGGAGAATCTGGGGAAGGAGAAGCCTAGGGAAAGCTACAAAAGTCAACCAAAGTGATAGTTTATGCAAACATTTCTCTGTAAACACCTTTAAGTCAGTGTCCTATTACCTTAAAAAAACACAACTCCTCAGTAAAACCAAATCCTGAAAAGAAGAGGGAAAGAAAAGTCAAGATTGTTTTATAGGACATGCTGTGATACACAAGAAGAATAAACATTCTAATAAAAGGAGGTGCACTTTCTGAGCTTTGGACTGTCTTTGGCTAAGGAAGTTTCATTAGATTTGAAAAACACCTGTATGTACCAGTTCAGTCTCTACCATATTGTTATGATTAAAAAAAAAAACCAACCCAATACCTACATATTTTCTGTGACCAGCAAAACTGAGAGAAAAATCATGTGTGCTCACACAAAGCGCTAGAGGTAGTTTGGTGAGTTTGTGAAAGTATTCCTAGATCACCCTCAAGTAATTCAACCAGAAAACTGGAAGAAGCCTAGAACTGAGGAGCTGGCACTTTTATCTACTGCATTTTATCTCTATGTAGAAGCGACAAGGGTTGAAGTCTTAGCAGCTGGTTGCCTCCATTTGACCTGATTAATATCCCACACAGAGGTGAGGCAAACAGCATTTCAAGACAGCAAAAAGTGCCTACAAAATTCCAAGCGTGAGATTTCGAGCTCCTAAACAAAGAAAAAAAATACTCCCCTTCATCTTCCAAACTATTATTCTGCAACTGAAATTACAGACCACAGAAACAGAGAGGCAGACTCAGAAGTTTTGCTTCTTGCTTTTCAGTAAACTGCAGCTTGAATCAAAGACGTGGAACTGTTTGTAAATAAACAATTTTACAGAGGAAAGGTCAGATCGCTAAAGAATAAACCTGCTGAGGTTTTCCTTGTCATTCAGATTCAGCAGAGAACTTTTTATCTTGGGAATGCAGGAATATATAATCACAGATGATGGGAAATCTGCCAAGAACAAAGCCAAGGGAAAAGGGGAGATAGTCACCAATTTTACTTTCTAGTTTGTTTATTCCATTTTTTTTAAATTAAAATAAAGTAATATTTACTTCTACTACAATATAACACCTATATACGGGGTGATTAGTAAAAGGCTGATCACATTATTTTGGCTAATGATAACACCTTTTTTCTATGTGCTGTTCTTTTTTGAATTTGTTCTTGATTCAGAAAGCCATTATTAAAAATACTTGTCCTGAACATGAAATAAGTATTCATTCAGTATTAAGAACTTCCTAGCTTTCAAATTGAAGAAACATAAGCAGTATTCTCCAAAAGACCTTCTTATTCTTCTAATGTCTTTTAAGTCCTGATATTTTACATATAAAGAGTCAAAGTGACCTGATGTAAGCACCATTAACTACACAAAAAGACACACACACCCCATCAAGTTTTTTATTTTATGTTGGGGTTGTATGAAAACCTTAAATAAGTATATGAAGAAACCTAAAAGCATTTATAGATTTCTTTAAAGATTAAACCCAGGAATGTTCTTTCTCATTGCCAGATCTTCCTCACAGAAGAGGGTCTGGGCAGCAGGAGAGAGGAAGCGTGATGAGACCAGGGCTGCCTTGTTTGGCTCTTCAGCCCATATGAACAATGGTCACATTTTCCACCCTTAATTGCTCTGCTTCCTACAGCAAGGTTGCTAGAAGCGAAGCTGAGAAGGAAGAATGGATGTGGAAGGAATTTACTGTTTAGGGCTGGATCAAATTGCATAGAGGGAAGGCAGGAAAATACGAGGTCATGGCCACCTACTTTTTCACAACACTTGATGTGCTTAAGGACCTATAACTTGTCCCTACAATGGACACTGACAGGTTTGAGGCAATGCACTGTCATCAGAAGTGCTGCTCCATCTAATTTCAGAAGGCAAATAAGGCAACTGGGTAAAGATCTTACCAGTTATTCACAAAGCTGAATAATAAGAAGAAGGAAGAAGGTGTAGGAAGAATCATGTAGTCTTCTGGTGAACATACTACAGATTAAAGATGATAATAATTTCTTTGAAGAAAGACAGTAGAGGGGTAGTAGTGTTTCTTCTTTTGGAGGTGTTTGGATAATTGGTCATTTCCAGCAATTAACCCAGAAATGGCCTATTTTTCAATTAGACAAGAATCTCATTTGCACGTTCTCAAAGACAACGGGATATTCTATTCCCTGTGGCTTTTAAATGGTGCAAAGTTAACCTTATTTGTCCCTACAAAAATATTTAACTCCCTTATTCAAACAAGTTGGCAGATCTTCCCTGCAACGGAACAAGGTAAAAATGTGTCAGATACAGGAGGACAGACGATTGCAATCTCCAGTCCTGCACTGAATTTAATTTCCTGCCACAGCTGCACAGGAGTATCTGGATGAGAGGAGCATGAAGGTTTAGAATTTAGTGGAAAGAAAATCTATCCAGTATCCAGTTTTTTTTTTTTTCTTATAAATACATGCATACAAAGCCTTATATTTTATACCTGAAATTCAGGATTTCAACTTCTTCTGAGAAAAAGAAATTATGTGTATGTTATTCGAGTAGAGTTTTCACATCACAGAACCTTTAAGTTACACTTAGCCCTCCTAAAGCCTAGAGCAGCTCTAACTCCATAATCACGCTCCTCCTTGTGCTCGCCATAAAGCAGATCATGTGCCTCAAAACTTCCCTCCTCCAAATAGCACAGTTGAAATACATGTGGCAGAAGGATGAATCAAAAGGGAATTCCCCTCCCTCCCCTTTGCTAAGGCTTAGGAAAAAAAAATTACTGTCCTGGGGCATTCCAGAAACCAATTCAACTTACCTACTTGCAGTATTCAAGATGTCCTTCTACTCTGTTCTAAAGACCACGTGAATCAGAGACCTGGAGCTATGCAAAAATCTCTCCTCTTTTTCCTCTGTAATCTCATTAGCATTGCCCTCACCATCTCTCAGAGGTGTTACCCTAGTTCTCTCAGGTCTGCTTCAGCTCTTCTCTTTCTTACAACGCTCTGCTTTAAGCAGAAGCATTAACATTACTGATAACTCTTTGCATTATATAAATACATGATTCTGTCATATTTAAATATGTTTTTTGATTCTCCCATTATGAAAAATTACTGGGTAAATGGGAGGGTAAGGGGCGGGGGGGGGATCACTGCTGTATTGTCATGTACAGGTTGAAAAAAACCCACGATTGTAAGGCCCAACAGGTTTTCGTTATGCTGAACTGGGACCTATTTAAAACAAAATGATACATTTAAAATGATTTCCTAGTGGATTCGATTAGAGAAATAAATTAATGACTGCTATTAAATAAAACATTTCGGCACTGAATATTATGGTAACTTGATTTGCATAATTTAACAGTTGCAGGGACTTCGGGAAATAACAATGTAAATGAGCACTGAAAGTGTGCAGTAATGAAAGAGCAGATTTTACCATGCATGAGACTCTCCCCCATGACTTTATTTTAAGGTTATCTTTTCAGTTCTTAATTACATTTGTAAATAAAGGTTAAAACAATTTGTTGTCAACTCCTCTGCTGGCACTCCATTCTAGCCTTATAGATATTTACAAGTGTCTCTTCCCATCTCTTTTTCCCATAGAGGAAAAGTTAAATTCTGAAAATAGAAGAATAATAGAGAAAGCCTCACAGCTGGCAAAATATATTTACAAATAAATAAATGCCACTATTACTAACAAGCTATAAAATAGCATTTTACTGTTTCCTGTCAGGCAAACCCTGAGGAAAACCGATATTTCATATAATTAGGAAAGCAGTCATTCAAATAATAATCGCAATATAACAAAAGTTTCACTGAAATATTTCGTAAATCAATTAAGGAAAATAATATGGATTTTCGCTGCAGCTCATAAATTCCACTTTGTTTCAAAAAAAATTTCACAGTAGTAAAGTGCATGGATCAATATTCATGTGGCAACCCACGTTATGATTGTTAATTTTTGTGTGTTCCCAGCAATTAAATACTCCAGAGTTATTCTGCTCTATAAACAATACCACAATTCTTTTTTACCATCTGATTTTGATAGACAACACCACAAAATTTGACTTTCAGCTTGTCATCGCTAGTTGATAGAAAAAGCACAAAAATATCAAGATATTTTCAGGGCTTCATAAAATGTTTAATGCTACCCGACTGCCCCAGCAGCATGTAAACTAGCAGGTGCTTAGTTTCAACGTCTTGCTTTGATTGGCATTGGATCTCGGTCAGATCCGAGAGCTCCAATTTAACAAGATGACGTGTCACCTCTAACTTCCTGCACACGGGGTTTGTACAAGGGACATTGAGCAAGCCAAGCAAAACAAGGAATCGGAAACCGCACCCCACAGAAGCTCGCTATTATCCCAGCCCACAGTGGTTCTACTCACTCTAGCATAAAGAAACAAATCCCGCTGTGGAGGACTGTGTGCATCTTCTGGGACTATAGTGATTATTTCCATACAAATTCACCCCTCACTTTCAAAATTAAGAAACCAAGACAAAAAAACCCAAAAAACCACCAAAACAAACCAGCTGCAGCTACAAGCTTATTACTAAGCCTTTTAAATTACATTTAATAGGCTAAAAAGTACAACGATAAGCTTCTGACCACAATCCCTCTGGACTGGACTTCTGAATTAATGCAACTAATGCACTTTTTGCTTTATGGAATGCGATTCAGACTAATCCAAACAAAAATGTGGTAAGGTAAATGCGAGGTCATGGACTACAAGAGATCACAACGCAATCCAAAATGTCTGCGTACACAATCAGAAAAGCGATGTAGTTCTGACCATCAAAACAACAAATTGGAAAGTATAATCTAGCTAGATTGTTATTATAACCCTGCTTTGTTACAAACATGTTTACACAAACATGTATACGTCTATTCACACGTATACCGTTTCAAAACTTTTAGATTATTATTTTAGTGCTTTAGTTCAATGAAAGGCAGTCTTTCTTTGGTGCAGGCTGAAGTTTCTTTGGCAGATACCCTTATTTCTAAAGTGTATCTGTAGAAATAAGACTGCTTAAGAAAATCTCAGTAGTATAATCATGAAAAACAAGTTATAAAATTACTTCCACTGTATCAATCTGTGAAGTAACATCTTAGAAGCAATCTGTCACTGCAAACTTCACATCTGTTCCCAAGACAAGATGGGGTGGGCTTGTTAATTTGTTTATTTTTGTTTTTTGTACCACCATGTACTGTCAGAAGACCGATATCTTATTTGTTTCATTCTTTCTCATGAAACACCTTGAAATGCAACCA
>VXAK01021907.1:0-29961 GCA_013399435.1 Arenaria interpres
ATTAAAGACAGAGGCAAAGAAGAATACAACATATTTTAGAGTTTTACTAAACATCACCAGAGACTGATATTTAGCTAGTCTTGATATCAACTGCGGGTACTTCAAGGAAGCTTTTTTCCCTATTTATTCTTCAATATTTGCATTTTGACTCCCCTTTGGAAAAAAAGGACTTTAGCAGGAAAAAGCATATACTATTATATGGGTAAAACATGAAATACTTGCAAGGGAGATTTAGAGGACTGGACCAAGATGTAAGAAGAGATGGTCTGAGGAAGTAAAAAATGATGTTTTAAAAAATATAACTGGTGAGTCCGCGGTAGGACTAAGAACAATGGATTTAAATCCATGAACCAAAAGTTCTTGACTACATAATACCAAGCCCTTCACACAAACTTAGAAGATTTGTGAAAAAAAGGTGAAGCAAACTATAATTAAATAAGATGCTAAGCATGATGTGATGTTATAATGTATGTCATTAGTCGCTGTTCAGTGCTGGTGCAGAACAGGCACCAGAAGATTCCTAGGTAAATTGTGTCCTTTGTGATAAGCACCAATTCTACATGGGCTGAAGGAAATATGAACGTTACCCCAGCATCAGAAATGATTAAATGATTTCATATTGGATTTCTACAGGTTGTTGGAAGCCAGATGATGAGACATCGTATTGATTTAAAAATCTTCTCATTCACAGAGCATACCCATAAAGACTATGAAAGAAACTGTTTTTTCATTGGACAAATACCTCCCAGAGAAAAAAGAAAAATCCATCCACAAATCTCATTTGCTAAGGAGAGAATTTGTAAGAATAATGAGAGAAAAAGGGAAAAAAAAGCCTGTTAAAATACCACTCATCACATGCAAGTACCCTGTGGTCTAAAAGGCCTTGTGGTCTTAATCAGTTGGAGTTTTCCTTCAGCATACGTCCCAAATACCTGGATTTTAACCTTTAAGCCATCTTCCACATTTCTACAATATGTTGACCTGTTGACAGTACAACCGACACCAACTACTGTGAGACTTTATTAATTCATATCAATAGGAAATAAAACAAACAAACAAAATGAAAATAAATATTAAAAATTGCATTTACAGTATCTATTCATTAGAAAATATTCCTATTACTCTGCGTAAAAAGCTTTAAAATCCTACAGGTGCTATTACTGCTTCAAAACATTGTCCAGGGTAGATTTCTGCTCTTGCTGAGTAGAGCTGGTTAACACAGAAACAGTCTCAGTCTCAGTCTCAGCATTAGTCATTTCATTGCAATGACTGCCAATGTGAAAAATACTGAGGCTGAAAATGAAAAGTATACTGACGGTTATTCATACAAGAAGTAACTAGTTGTCCTTTTTCAGAAAAGAAAGACTTCAATTTTTGTTTTACATTCAGTACTTGACTTAAGATAATACCTTAATTAAATGAACCCAAAAGAATAAACAAATCTTTCCTGACAGGGATGAGCGCAGGAACAATAATTTACTAATGCCTTTATCAGCACAAAATTAGGGAAAAAAGGTGAAAAAGTTAATTTACCTAGCTCTCCCATCTCTTCTGAAAGTCTAGTGCTATATGAAATGTAAAATATTAAAGAAAGAATAAAACCAGAATGCAAAGGTGATGGTTTTGATTATCATGGCAAATTTTAAGTGGAAAAATATAAGGACTTCTTAAAAGATCATTAAGAAGCTGAGGGATTAAACGAGGCTTCAGGAATTTAAAACATCTTTAGATAAACAAATCCAATGAAGTACAAAACATAATAACTGAAGAATAAAAGAAGTGAAAAAATGTTAAGAATTTTTAGATGAAGGCACTGTGCAGCAGTTAGACCTTATTTCAAAAAAAGTCCCTTATCTTGAATGGATAGGAATGCCCAAACACATGTAAAGGAATCTATAAGACTTTGTACAGAGGGAATTTGCTGTTAAAGGTACCATAATTTAATTTATTAATCTTTATTTAAAAATTTTTTTAGTTACTTAAAGAAAATTGGAGACTATCTGAAAACAAGTGTCCCATTTACCTTTTCAGATCTGAATATAGCCACATATACCTATGGAAAGGCAAATATCTCAGAATATAACTTACAGTAATGTTTATAGGAATTATCAAGAATTTGTTCCTGTCTCATTTGCAGTTAAACTTGAGGGAATAGTCCAGTCTTTTCCTCTTTTAATATAGAAGCTGCTGAAAAAGGTTAATGAAGACAAAAGTAAAAGCTTAAGCAGAAATAGAAAAGGGAATTAGACAGGGAAAAGTGATGAGGTAACATTGGACTTTGGTTGCTTTTGTTTATCCATGCTTTATTATCACTGCAAATTTATTTTTTTTTTTTCATTAATCATTCACCACCTCTACACCTCCCATTATAGTGGAAGTTTTAAAATTATCTTTTTGTTTCAACTGAGCTATCCAGGTCTGCCTTTCAGACCTAGGGTGATCTATAATACCATCAAATAACAACAAGAAAATATGATATAAGAAAATTTATGATTATATTATCAGCTTCGTTAAAAACTAGTTGCTGTTTTTTTGATAAATACATTAGTATTTAGGTGTTTCAAGCCAAAGAATTAGGGAACTGGAATCAGAAATGACAAGTTATGCCCTCTTATATTATCCTCTCCTTCTCAGAAAAGAGAATAAAGATCTGTTGTGAATTAATATAAGGAGGTATTACTTCTATCTCAATTAGGTCTCACTAAAATATGGGAATCTCATATTTTATAGGAAATGCCATAAGCTTTAAATGTTCTTTCAGTCTAAATAAAGGTGAAAATTAAGAATTTGGCAGACTTTTCTTCTACCAGAGAAGTAATAAAAAGTTGTTCACCAGTAATTAATAAATAATGCAAAAGCAGAAAAAAAAAAAAAAAAAAGAAAAACCCAAAAAAACCCCCAGGAAATACTTCAAGTTTTCAACACTCAGGTAAAATTTGTTGTTGAAAACTTCAACATAATTCAGATGTTGCCTATGTTATTTTTCAATTGAATTTTTTCTACAGATAAACTAGATTCTCCAGTTCAGATGACCTGGACAACTCCAAACTGTGAAGCAGTGATGGATTAGTCCATTGTTGTCACTAAACATTAAGTTGTATTTTAACATGGATAACATAGCGGTAGAACCAGCCAATCTGAATTGAAGGCTACAGTGTAATCATTCATGAAATATGAATGATTATGCAGTATAAGGAAAGTAGCTAAATGTAACCTTGCTAAAAGAGTGAAAAAAAATTTCTTTGCAAAAGGCATTGACATATACTTATTTTCCAGTTTGCAAAGAAAATTTAATTTATTTAACAACTTTGTTTTACCACTTCAAAAAATGTTTTCTTGTCAAGCTGAAACTATATTAAGTCTTTAAGGGGTAACTTAAAGATTTTTAGTTATTATTAAGCACAAACTTGCTAATGCAAGATGTTATTTTCCATTGTTTACAGTTTTGCATCCTTTCGTTTATCTATTCCCATATAATTGTCTTCTTTTAATCACTCCTTTTGACAGCCTCTGTCTTTCAATTTCATGCTTATTTTTTTGGTTACCTATGTCTCAGGAGTTGTCAGAATGTGAAGTTCTGATATAAACACAGTTGCAGTTACATAGAACACAATTCTTTGGCTAAGTTTCTTCTTAACAAACTTTAGCTATGTAAGTAATAGGAATCTGATCTAAAGCTAGTCCATGAAGAGAGAAATGTGCTTCCACCGGATTATTCATACTACTGATTTCAGAAACCTATTTTAGAGTCAGATTAACCCCTCTCTGAAGTTGCCTGTATCTTCTTCTTAAGAGTAGAAGAATCCTATACTACTATATGGTACTAAATATTTAAGTATAGAGGGGCTCAAATTATGTAACACATAACTGATGAGCTCCAGTTACTCTATAAACAAAATTACACTGAAGAATTATTCTCATTGAGACCAAAACAAATGATCATTGCAGTCTTGTCTGCACGATCAAGTCTTTCTCAAGCCTCTCCTGGCTGGTGCACAGAGGGGAATGTGAGTCCTTTTTAAAGGCAGCTTCCCTCAATGGGAATGGTGATCTGCCTCACGGCAGCAAAATTTCTCAGTGAGCAGGTGTACCCTGCAACTTTCATCCCGTCAGTTGTAGACATTCTTCTGGTCCAGTCAGCTCAGAACCACATGCTCAATACCCAACAATGGGCTTTCCAGCCAGCTACCTTTTCTATCTCATTGCTACCCCCTCTTAAAAAACCACATCATCTGTCATGTGTTTAAGGCTCAGCTGCATTCAGTTCTTTAAAAAGTAACTTGTAATAACAGCAGGGTGCCTACTGACCAGGCACTTATCAGTAGCGCTTGTCCTAAGCACATCCAGTGAATCCATTCAGAATTTCAGTGCAATTTTTTTTATCAGCATAAAGCATAACTGGGCAACCATATGATAAAGAGCAAATAAAGGTATACGGTCAACAAAACTGTGGCAATTGGGGAAAGGATAAATAGAGGTTGGCCATTATTTGGGAGGGAATGAGGGTGGTAAACAAGGGGAATCTGGGAGGAGAACAAATTAAATTATGTGATTGGGACTGTATGGTGTTCCTGTTGAGCAGACATTTGCAAGATCAGTGGGATTTGTGGCAGAACAACAGATCTGTCATTTCTTTGATCTGATTTCACCCTTTGGCTCTGGCACCTAATCTGCTCTCCCTAATACTGGCAAGTGAACCAGAAGGTATGGACCAGTCATCCTCATTTCCTAACACCTGACACTTACACAAACTGGGCAGTTAAGATTCATTTCCTAAAGAACGCATGCTGAGCTGCCTCTCTGGCACCTCGTTGTTCATTTACTGGGAGCTGGTTTGCATTTTCATGCCTCTATTTATACTAGTGTTGTTAATACACATTTATATTTGTCTGAGGTAAAAATCAGATGCCAACAGAGTTCCTGTAGCAAAATATTCCCCTAAGGCTTTGATCTTCACTGTCTTTCCTTCCTGCAGCCAGGTACCCTGCATAAAGTTAATATTAAGTACTAATATTTTTATATGGTGAAGTTTTACATTGAAATTAGAGGAATGTGAAATGATCAAAATGTAAATTGAGCTTTCACACTCTGTGGAAATGTTTTTCATGATTGCCATTCAATCTTAACCGTGTCCTTGTCGTTACCAAAGCCCAGTTAAGGACTTTACCTTGAATGTTCTCCTTTCATAAAAAAAGATCCAGCAGGGGCTGATAATTGGCAGAGTCAGTTATGTTACATCTTTCAAAGTTTGTGGTATAGGGATTCTTCTAGAATAAATGAGCATGCCCTTTGTGCATTCTCACATTCTGATGACTTCTGCCTCTCAGAGTAGTGGTTTTGGAGCACAATTAAAGCAGCCACATACGAGCATAATTAGGTATATGTGACACACATAGAGGTTGAATGGTGACAAAGTTCATAGGGCAATTAGTGAAAATTCTCTTGAGTTTCTGAAGTGTTATATTGATGGTAAACCAAACACAACCAGCCAGTTCGTCCTGGTGCATGAATATATTGTTTCACTTGTTCTGGTCTGTGTCTAACATCTCATTGTCTATGACTTCCTTAAGGAATTTTCATCTACTGTATCAATGGATGCTCTGTGAAACTCTATCTTTTTTTTGAGGAAACACGAAGTAAGTTTCAAAGCATAAAGAGGAAACAGTGCACATGAGCTACACACTTTGGACAGCAAACGATTTCTGAGGCTTGACAAGGCAATTTACAGATTTTCTGTTTCTGCATTCAGAATATGCTCTGTATCTAACAGGAAATCCTGTTAATTACCACATGAAACAAAGTCATAGTTGTTGTGACATAAAATATGGAAGGTTATTTTAAAAAATACACATTTGATCATTTATCATAGTTGAATGAAGTCAGAATCAGTGTAAAGGAAATTTGATAATGATTTGTCCCAGCGTGTGGTATATAAACCAAAGCAAAATCCCATTTCTCAGATAAGTAAAAAAAAGTGGAAAGTGAAAAAAAAACCAACCACCTAGCTACAGCAACTTAGTTGATTAAATATATCTTGGCAGTTTCTGGCATATTTCAAACCAATTTTGGCAGATTACAGGCCTGGATTTGCTGCATTTCTGTTCTAATAATAACGCAACATAATGTAAGAGGATTGCTTCACTGGAGTATTTACTACTGAAAAGAAAATTGCTTTTATAGTTATGCATCCCCATTAAAATTTACAGAAATGTTGATGACTATAAAAAAATAAATTCATCAACAAATTATAAGGTTTGAATTTTCCCAGTCATGTGTGTACAACAGTTTCTCTACTATTAAAAGAATTTAGGTACATGCATTGAAGGATAAGCCTAGCTGATTGGATTTTTAATTTCAATTGTCATTGTAGTTTTTGCTTCTAAATATTGTCTATGGGAAAATTATTGTTATTATAATTTGTCATCAATTTATTATAATTTGTCTATCAATTTGGAAAAGTCTGCTATAACAGAAATAGAAATCTTGGTCTTGATATCATTTGCACTAACTAGTTGCATTTTATGGCAACAATCAATTTATTGTTTCTTCCCCTAGGGAGGGAAAAATGTAAGCAGAGTAGCCTTAACCATGTCATTTGCAGAAAAAGATAAACTAAATCTTCACCCCTCTCTTTTCAAAGCTGGAGTAGCAGTGGCATTTAATTTTGAAAAGGACTATTGATTAATGACGAAAAGATATTTACCTGTTGTGCTGCTGGTTGTGCTCATGCAACGAGATGGGATTAGGTGTACTATTCCTCCATGACTTGCAGTGGGATCGCTGTGCTCTAAGTTTAACTAAAGATCTGCTAAGTATAGAAAAGGCCACTTCTTGAGAGACATATGTTAGTTTGGATGTTACTCAATTTCTGCTTCCCACCAAGATTACCACTGCAAATGAAGGAATGGCTAAGTCACCGGAAGGAAATACTGTGACTGAGTTATTAAGTTCAGCTTATGATTCCATTGTCTGCCACCACTTGGACCTGTTTTACTTTATTTTGTTGCTGAAATGCTTCTTGATTTCTAAATGCTCATGAGATATAAATGGTTCTCTCATGGATCAATATGACCACCAGGGGTTTGCTTCATTGGCTTCACAAGAATATTTTTTCTGTTAGGACCATGAATTCTGTTTAAAACAAGTATAAGAGATTTTAGAAGAATGTATTGTGCTTACTGTATTTTTTTCTTATGAATGTCTCTAATCAATCTAGAGCTGCCCTTTGACATTTTAAAAACTCCATTCAAACCCTTTTTCCCTGCTTTGCCAGTTCTTCCCTATTTTTTCATGTGTCCATGGATTTATATAATATGACATGAACTGATCTTTTTCTTTCCCCAATCTTCAAGATAATTCATTCCGGAACTAATTCTGTAAGAGTGGTCTGAAACATAACTGAGAACAGAGAAGTGCCAAATTTTAAAGCACATTAGGAGGCAACCAGTGCTTTGAAAACTTAACCGACTGGTATTCAACAGTGAAGAGCTGAAGAGATTATGAAGTCAATGAATAAAGTCACAGAAAACTATGAAATAATTGCAACATGTCACCCTGACTTGACCCAATGTACTCTTGTATTGATGCAACATCACAGTGAAAACACTGCAAAGCAATATCAAGGCACCCTGCCGTGATTACTTTGTGTTTCTCCATGACTATTTGACACTGTTTTTCTTATCTTCCTTCTCTTTCCTCTTACTCCAAACTTCTTAGAAGAGCCAGGTTATTTCACATTGTATATCTCTTTCCTTCTTTTTTTTAACCCCTTTTTCACTACTTTTTTTTCTATCATGGATGATTTTCAGTGACCTAGGTTTATTTGCCCATAACTTTTTAAGTGTCAAAGAGCATTAAGGCAAGAGCAGAGATCTTACTTTGTATATATACTCTGGGTATTTTCTGGTCAAAGACAATAGAAAAAAGAGCTTTACTAATACTTACTGACTATACAGAAACTATAGGCAGGGGCCAAAAAATATACGTGTTCCTGGACTCGAGAAGGATCCCACTAACTCAATCCTTTGTGAGCCTTGATATTATAACTATAATATAAGGAAATATATTGACTTTTTAAAAAGGAGATTCTTCGAGCTTTTAGTGTCTCAAATCTCAGCCCTAATGCAAGGTACAGATTCAGCACAGCATATGGCTTTCAAGAGGTTATTACAGATTTAGAGCATGCAGCCATTTTCTGTCCTGTTAAATTACTTCTCATGAAATATAGTTTTTGATTTGCATTTTATTCTGCTATCCTCCATTATTTGATCCTTCATTTATATTTTAACTCCCACAGCACTCACTACTGGGTAATGCCAGATGTTGAGTCAGCAACATGAATGCAGCTCAGACACTATGATTACTAAATTTTATCTTCTAGTCTCTGAAGATGCAGCCACCTGCTTTGTTGCAAAGAAAAATGACTCATATTGCATGTAGACAGATATCTGGATACTCTGAGTGTGTTCAGTATGAACTTAAAAGGGAAATATAATGATATATCCCACAGGAGGTGTAACAATTGCTAAAGTTAAATTTGGGAGATTTATACTTGATGGATGTGCAAAATAAAATAACAATGAGGGAACTTTACTCTCCCTGCTCATCTTTATTTTTTCACGTGGTAGCCCAAAACATTCTGAACACAAGAACAGGACAATATTTCTGGAATAACTGGGCTATGAGTATCATGGATGTGTTTTATCACATAGACATGAGTGCTGCTCAAAGTTCAGGAGTAAACAATGTTCATTTTGAGCTAAGAAGACTGTGGTTTGGATCCTAATAGATCAGATGCTGCAAATGAAACCTTAAAACTAGTAAAACAGAAATTATGGTTTGAAGAACCCACAACAATTTATTGTTGTTTAGACAATCATTCTATCTTCCAATGAGCCTTCCCCACCTGGGAAGGGAAATCAGGAAAAAACAAGGAAACTGAAGGATTGAAATATGAACAGATTTAATAGAATAAGTAAGTAACATTAATAATACTAAAGAACAAATATTGATCCCAATACCACTATAAAATAGACGAGGATTATATTCAGCCAATTACATTAGTAGGAAGCTGTACGCTCCCAGCAGTGGACAGCATGTTGGACACTGCGAGCCCTGCTGCTTTTGGGAAGGCCTCAGGGGTCCAGCACCAGGACAAGAAGTTCTCAGGATCACAGCCATCGTAGAAGAGGAGAAACTCCTCAGCAACCTTTCTAATTTATATTGAATGTGACGTTCATCATATGAAATAATCCTGGTTGTCAGCTTGGGTCAATTACCTGGGTCTCACTCCTCATCCATGCACCTGGCTAGGCTTGAAAACACTGAAATCTTGAAATGCACCTACCACAGCTGGCGATAAAGTAAATATTTTCACTAAATTCAGACACTGGAGTCTTCTAAAAAAGCAGTTTTCTCTAGCATTAGAAGAGACCTTACTGAAGAGTAAAATTACTGAAAGAGAAATTAATCCTGTGTCACTTAAACCAAGACATCAGGTTACATATCTATTGTAAATTGGTGAGCTAAGAGCATCGTAGAAAATGTGCAGAATGGCATTTTTCATAGCTATTCGGTTTAATAAATGTTCCATTCCAGTTAGAAACGAGAGAAGCTAGACACTGAGGCTGAAATTCATCTGACTTAAAATTTAAAGAGCTGACTTGTAAAGCTTAGCTGGTCACCTACGGTTCTGTACTGTAAAAAGAGATTAATCAAAACATCCAGTTAATCTCATTATAAAGTAGATACTTAAGCTAAGTTATTAGTCACACCCCAAAAATCACTAATTCCTCTTTCTATAAAAACAGCCTCTCTGATTAGCTAGGCTCTGGATGTATACCTCACAGATGTTTAAAGTTAAGCTAGATACATCTTATCTTTGGTGCACAATTCTTCCATGAACCTTTGAAAAATTATACCTATAATAATTTGTAAAATTGGAACTCAGAAGATTGCAACATTAAACATCTGAACACTTTTTTTTCTGAACTGTGCTAGAAACAATCACAAATATAAATAACAAGTGGGGCAAATATTCCACAAATATATTATAACCCACCAACGGTGAATCCACAGAACATTTCTGAATGTTACAGACAAGCAAGTAAATTAATGAATTATTATTATTAATGGTAATGGTAATGGAAGGAAAACTGCTGTGTTAACAATTCCTAGTAAGCCTTCAGTAAAAGTAAAACTGATTAAATTATGAATTCTTTTAATAATTTGCTGAGAAGCAGAAAATGATCAGAAACTATCATCATCTGCATTCTTCTCTGTCCTTTCTCTGACCTGCTGTCATTCCTTATTTACTTGCTCAGTATTTCTGTAACAACAGAATGAGGGAGCAGCAGTTCACAGGAAACCCACATAGAGGTAGTGACAATGTTTTAGTGAAAAGTTTTTTTGGGGTTTTTTCCATAGAACTGAAAATATTCCTCCATGTCTCTGACAGTAACATTCCTGAAGAACACTCTCTTTTTTTTATTCATTCTATTTTCTTTATTTGTTTCAGATGTAGGGTTGTTGCTGATGCTAACTTTTAAAATAATTTCATAGAGAAAAAGCATGGGTCTGTGAACTTCCAGCAAACAGCATCTCAGTTATGTGGTTTGAAGTTCAGTTTAGGACAAGCTTCCTGGAGAACACTCAGTGGCTGAGATTGAGGCATTTGTTCTAACTTTTGAAAAGAGGTTTTTTCTTTCTCACATTTTCCTTTCTATAAGTTTTTAAAACCACAGCTTTTCTGTCTAAGTTGATTATCATGTGACCCTCCAATACCTCCCAGCAATATTTTTAACTTACTAATGATGACTTCCAATTTCTACCTCTTCTGCCTCTAAAGTAGAAGTCATCGTGGGTGTGATGCCTATAAAGAGCAATTGACATGCGAATCTCATATGGAAAATATTCCTATCTAAATGTCCTTATGCAGCAAAATTCATGGCCTGGTGCCACTGAGTATTCTTGAAAAAGAGAAAGTGTTTATTTCAGCAAGCAACAGGAAATACTGACCTATGAACACTTGCCTTTACCTCTTGCCCTCACATTTCAGATGTACAATATTTACCTCAATAATATTATTTTTAAAATGGCTCTAGACTTTTGTTTGTTTGCTTGTTTGTTTGTTTTTTCCCCTTATATATAGAAAATTGTCACTAGATGGAAGAATACATCATAGCTATATCTCCTGATAACATATTTAGACAAACTATTACAATATAGTGTTAGGCACAAAATATCTGTGATCATTCCCTCCAACACAAAAAAGAACCAAAAAACAGGAGAAAGAAACTCCCATTTCCAAAGTGAACACTCAATAGCATTTAAAAGTTTTGCTTTCTGTTTCATAGAGAAAACGATCCCTCCTTCCTGATTACATGTGGGTTACACTAACTGCCTTAGGTCCAGTAGAAGGGTTTGGATTGTGACTTTTATTCTAAAATAAATTCTTGCCTAGGAAGTCAAATAGGCATAAGGGTCCAGGAAACAAATGCAATTTCAGAGCATTCCTTTGCTCTTGCCCTAGGTTTTTCCTGTCAGGTGGCTTGTGTGTATCCCATATGGTATTAAAAATTCCGCTCTGAGATTTCCAGGTCTCCTCTTGTTCCGTCTAAGAGCTTAAGTGGCTGTTTTATAGTGGCTTCAGTGTTTATTTTGGCCATGTTGATGTCTGCTTGTTGAGTATATGTGTGGTGTTGGTATATGGTCCCATAATATAAATTGCTTATCATTATCCTAAAATAACTCATGGCTTTTGTGATCATTTTTTCACTTTACTCAACAACTGATGGAATCTTTCCTCATAAATCTCATTAATCCATACATCACTGTTTATAAGACTGGCTGAGTGACTTGCAGTGACATTCACACTTGCAGTGATGATTCAGTGGTTCAGCTGGAATATCCTCAAGCTGACATATAAAACTGTCTAACTCTGAGACTTATTTGCAGATTTTTCCACAAACTATATTTTCCATTGAATCTGGATTTTGCAGGTTGAAAGTCTTACCCTAAAATCTGAACAAGAATACACATTCATTGAAATAGATTCTTAAAAGAAAAAGACCTT
Organism: Arenaria interpres; assembly: GCA_013399435.1. Lineage (NCBI taxonomy): Eukaryota > Metazoa > Chordata > Aves > Charadriiformes > Scolopacidae > Arenaria > Arenaria interpres. The sequence goes on from VXAK01021907.1 coordinate 12,074, forward strand.
CAGGTTAGGATTATTTTCTGTAGGAAATGTACATATACTTTTGTAGTTATGGTGTAGAACTCTTGAACAATAACCTGGTGATGAAAACACTCATGTGAGAACCAGATTTTCTTTGTCTTTAACATTTTTAGACCTACATCCTAAAATATGTCTTCCTAAGAAAAAGGTATTCACCTGTTTGGCTGCTGAATATCCTGGGAAATTAGGCCAAAATGAAAGCCAGCAAAGTAGGACTTGACTTCAGCCTACTGATTAGGGCATTTAATTGCCACTTATCCTGTTAACAGTGATGATATCCTATTCAAAAAATGCTTACGCAGATACACTGCACACTTCCCATCCCTCAAATGCTTCAGCATTTATACATTTTTCACCAAGTCTTTGACAAAGACTTGGTGATTTCAAAAATTCTAATCTAAAACAGGGCAAAAGCCCTGTTCGTCATCTACAACTTCTACAGCTGCATAGCAGGAAAAGATCCAAGAACCAAATACTTCTCAGAAGTTCATAGTGGAAAGATGAGAGGCAATAGTCAGAAGCTGAAACATGGGGATTTCTGACTTAATATAAGGGAAACATTTTTTCTGTGAAGCTGGTCAAAGACTGGAAAAGAGTTCTAGAAGTGTTGAGGAATCTTAATTGAGTGGGAGGCTGGACTAGGCGATCTCTGGAGATCCCTTCTAATATACAGGTTTTTCTGACCTCACTGTGAGAAAGTTCAGGAAAACTCAGAGATTTCCCACCCTTTTTAGGCAACATCCACCTGTCCCCTCAGCATCTGCAGGCCACTTATCTCTAAAGTATCTGCACCAGCCGGCAATCCATAATAGAAATGTGTTTTTAAATATTTTACAAACTCCTTAGCTATTGAGGACAGGGCCCCATCAGAGGTTCCTTGAGTACATGAGAGCTAAGAGTGTTGTAAGAAAACGCTAAGCACTGTGGTGACAGATGTGTCAAATGCATATAATAGTGACACGGTGAAGAGCTGGGAGGTGCAAGTGTAGGTGCAGGTTTTCCAAAGTAAACCAGACATCATTTTTTCTTCCCCTGATGGAACAATTTTTTTTGTTTCACTTTTCAAATACAGAGTCTAATCTAAAACACCTACAAAATGCAGAGTCTGGGGTTAACTATGGGATGACAACTGTGCCTTTGTGAAAATTGCCTTCCTTTCTTGCTCGGCATTTGGCACCAAGACTCATTCATTCCTGGCTGTGTTTAGTGGTCCATATATGACATTTGATGAAGATTCAGTCCCACAGAGTGCCCACAGGAGTTGTTGATGAGGTTGTCCTTGGATACATAGGAGCTTTGGGTTTGAGGTATTTGCAAGACAAAATTCAAAATATGAAGAAATTGTTCACTTATTACTTAAAATAAAAAAGAAAAAAAGAAAAAAAAAGAAATAAATTAACTCTCTGCTTCATTAGATGTCAGTTCTCAGAAGGTAGGTAGAGTTTCCTATCGTTACAAACCCACATTTCCCAAAGAGTTGACAATGTGCACTGGGGAAGAGAGTCTTAGAACAATAGGGCAATCATTCCTCTCCCTATTTCCCACAGCAATTATAAACATTGTTGTTTTAAGAATATTAATAATTATGACCAACTATAATGGTGTTACAATTATCACACGGGAATGCATTTGTGAGGGCAGCTCAGAGAGAAAAGAAGCTATTAAGGGCCAATTTCAAATTTATAGGGTATATTCATTTACACAGAGTAAATAGTTTGTTCACAACATCTCAAGGGTGTCACATAGTGTTGATAGAGAGAAATCTGCTGGACAGATTTATAAAAAGAAGTGCCTCTAAGATCCTGTTAGTTCCTTAGATGATGAACAGAAAGGAAAGACATGAGCTCTCTCTGGAAATCTTCAGAAGCCCCAATCTCTTTTCATGTTTTTATAAGAATTTAAGCATTTTCTTTAGGAGAACCAAAGGTCCATTTCTGTGTGTCAAATTTAGATGACTATAGTGTAGATGTCTACATCTGAGCTAAACTCTGAGTGAGTTGAAGTTTGCACTTCTAAAATCTAAAACCTTTGTCTTAGTAACAACCTTCATCATGCTCAGCAGAATCCCAAACTCCACAATATTGTGATCACTGCAGACAAGGTTATCACTAACTGAGATACTACAAAGCAGGTTTTCTTGGTTTGTGAGTAGCAACACCAGTCCTCGTTCCTGGTTGGCACATGTATCATTTGCCTGAGGAAGCAGTCCTCTACACATTCCAGGAACTTGATGGATTGTCCCCCTGTACTCAGCTCTGGTGAGGCTCCACCTCGAGTACTGTGTCCAGTTTTGGGCCCCTTATCATAAAAAAAATATTCAGGTGCTGAAGCAGGTCCAGAGAAGGGCAACGAAGCTGGTGAGGGGTCCGGAGAATAAATCTTACAAGGAGACACTGAGGCAGCTGGGGTTGTTCAGCCTAGAGAAAAGGAGGCTGAGAGTAGACCTTATCGCTCCCTACAGCTACCTGAAAGGAGGTTGTAGAGAGGCGGGGATTGGTCTCTTCTCCCAAAGCACAGGCAATAAGACAAGAGGAAATGGCCTCAAGTTGCACCAGTGGAGGTTCAGATTAGAAATTAGGAACAATTTTTACATTGAAAGGGATATTAAGCATTGGAATGGGCTACCTGGAGAAGTGGTTGAGGCACCATCCCTGGAGGTATTTAAAAGACAGGTTGACATAGAGGTTAGTGACATGTTTTAGTGATGTTTTTTTTTTTTTTATCAGAGTTAGGTTGATGGTTGGACTAGATGATTCTAAAGGTCCCTTCCAACCTACACAATTCTATGATTCTATTATTCTATGTGAGTTGCTGTATTGCTCTTCCAACCAATGTCACCCATAAGAACCATAAGTTCTGTTGTCCTGAGGCTTGCTTAAGCAACTCAAATATTGCTTCACTGGCCTTTTTGTCTCAGTTTGGAGGTCAGTAGCCTACTGTAAGATCCCCTTGGAGATGACCCCTCTGATTTTTACCCAGAGGCATTCGATAAGGCTTCCACAATCGCCATAGTTGATTCTACACATTCTACACATTCAAGGTTTTCCTTAACATAGACCATGACTCCTCCTTCTCTTCTTTCCTGCCTGTCTTTATGGAACGGCCTATAGCCATCGCTTATGATCTCCCTATCATGTGAGTTGTCCCACCATATTTCAGTTATTCCTATGATACCATAACCTGCTGACTGGACACAGAGCTCCAGTTACTCCTGTTTGTTCCCCAGGCTGCACACATTGGTATACATAAACTTGTGGTGGTTGGTCTCCTGATTCTCATCTTGGGAGGCAGCTAAGGAACATTTGTTGCTGCTCTGGCTGTCCTGGTTTATTTCCCAGTTGGTTGCAATGGAGTGAGCATTGCCACCTTGGACCCCTTGAGTTTAAAGGTCACCTCACCAAGTTGGTCAGCTTGCTGCCAAAGATTCCCTTGCCTCTTCTAGACAGGTGGATCCCAGCCCCTCCCTAACAGTCTATAGTCATTGAAGAATGTCCTGTTGACATAAAAGTCAAACCCGTCATGATGGTACCAGCTATGAAGCCAGAGGTTGATTTGCATTATACATCTATTTCTGGTTTCACCCTTTCCTCTAACTGGTAAAATGGAAGAAAAGATACCTGGAGCATTGATACTTTTCGCTTGTACCCCCAAGGCTTTGTAGTCCTTGATTCTGCCCAGATTCCAGCTTGCAGCATCATTCGTGCCCATATGAAAGAGTAGCAATGGATAGTAGTCTGTGCTCTTGACAAGTTGTCACCCTCTTGGCAACATCTCAGACCTTAGCTCCCAGAAGGCAGCATACCTCCCTGTCAGACCAGCAGAAGGGCACCTCAGTGGCCATTAGCAGAGAGTCACCCACTATGAGCACTCATCGTTTCTTTTTGCAGTATCCACTGTATGATGCTGGTACAGTTTCTCCTTGCAGACATTGCTCATGGGTGTCTACAGCTGTTAAGCTTTATATCCGTTTTTGGCTTATTGGATATATGACCATCTCCTTCCAGAGAAGCAGCTAGAAGCCAGCCAGGATATCCTTGTGTTCCTCAAATGGCCCTGGATGTCTATATTTAGATGTCTAAACATAGCTGGGATTTGAATTTTCCAGTCTAATTAAAATAGCTTGCTGGTTCCAGAATAAATGGTCGCTAATGAATTATACTGATACCAGGCAAGAAATCTTAACAGTATATATTCTTCAGGGGTTGATGCTTCTAAATCTGAATATTCCCAGATGTCTTGTTTGTTCATACAGTTTACAAAAAAGAATTAGCCCATGACATTTTTATTTAGGCTCTGAAAAAATCGAGTTTACAAATTTTACATGTTTTAGCCAGAGTATGACGACTCAGAAGCCATCTCTGAAAAGACTGCATAGAAAAAGACTTAAGATGGTACATGTATGTGCTAAAGCAAGCAATTGTAAATATTATGTCAGCCTTTTATTTTGGAGAAGCACTGTGGGAAAGAACATTAGTAAATCTGTCTCCTAACAGTTTTTAATTTAAAAGTGATTAATTGTGTCCCAAATCATACTTATAAGGTTTTTTTCTGTATTAAATCATTACTTATTAAGAAAGAGAATAATATTAAAGAGTTCTAAAAAGACTTGATACTCACCCTTGTCAAGATGTTTAACAATATAATCATGGAGATGGATTTTTTTTAGCATAAATCTGGCTTTTGATTCAGCAAAGATTTAAGCTGAGAAGCAAGAAAAAATGCGCAGAGGAGAATTACAATCAAGTGTGTTAAAGAAGTGTTCTTGATATATGGAAATAGAAAAAGAATGGATGTCCAATAAAAATTTTCCATTACCTAATTACTATAACAGAAGTTGCACCTTGTGATTATTTCACATTTTCCTCTATTTACCAAAGAAGGCTGTGATCATCAATTAGTGTTAGTTTCTTGAAACCCCTGTTTCCCTGGCTGTTGATAACTGAGGCCAGTTGAAGGTCTCCCCATATGCAAGACTAAGCAAGTGAGTTCTCTGGTACTTTTTTCCATGGCTTAGCTGAGTCTCCCCCTCCTTTCAAGTAAGCTGTGACTGTTTTGCTTTTTGCTGCAGAGAAGATGATGTACAATCATCTGAAACAAATTTTGGTTACCTCCTAAATTGTTTTGTCTTCCAAACCCTTTCCTTTCCCCAGCATTCTTCTTTCGTTTTTGGAGAAAAAAAAGAAACTAGTCACGATTGTACCCATGATATTTTTGCAACTTTTTTGTAGACTTTAGTCCCCTTCTGAACAGGTGTGGTATAAAAATGAAAGAGCAATGAGTCCCAACAACTTCTTGCAGGGGCACTGGGAGTGGGATGGGAATAAAAAGACTCTGTACATCGCATGAGCAAAATGTAAAAGGATTGCTTTTCCTAACCAGCTATTTGGTTCTTTCATTCTCTTTCAGGCTAACTTGCTCAGCAAAGCAAGCAAAGCCAATATAAGACTGACGGATTAGTTCAGTGATGTATTTTGTCCAATAATATGGTGAGTTTTTCAAATTTGCAATATTAACCATTGAAAACTTCTAAGGGGATCTGGAACCTTAAGACTTGATAATATTCAAATAACATATTTTAGAGTCACTCAATTTTAAGAGTTTGATGGAGAAGGAAGGCAGAAAGCCACTCTCTCACAGTCTTCTTTCTCGGTTATACATTAGTTAACACCTTACTTGGTTAAAGATTCCTCAGATCAAAGCATTCTTTCTAACCACAGCTTATTGATAGAAGTGAGAGGTGGAAACAGACAAAGAAGTGGAGAAAAAGTGAATGAGAACGTGAGCTGTAAAGATTTCAGCATTGCACGCATTCTCAGGGAAGGCAGCGGATACTGGATGTGGTCCAGGCAAGAGTTCTGTTTCACTGGTTCGGAAATGGTGTACTGCAATGCAAGAGAACCAAAAGATAGATGGATTTTTAGTTTTATTGTTACTCTGCTTACATTTTAATATTGCTTATTCAAAGGAATGAGATATGTTTAAGAAACTAGTGTTAAGTGAAGAATGGTAACCCAACTAGGAAGCATTGTTAAAGCTTCAAACTACAATGCATTCAAAGGCCAAAAGAAATTATTGGGAAAAAACTCATACAAAACCAGAAAAAAAAATGAAGACAGTTTTGAAAGCCTTTGTCCAGATCTGAATCTGCTGGGTCAATATATCATTTTGGAAGGTATATTTGGGATTACGTTGTAATTCCTAATTTGAGATCACATTGTAAAGGAGCCTAAAGACATCAAACTGAGAAAAAGACTATTAGAACATCCTGATCAGGATCAAGATTTTTTAAAAAGTAAAACAATATAGTAGGCTGAAGAAGAGAATGAGACCCAATTGTAAGTACTGTCCAAAAAGCTAGATGATACCATGGTAGAATGAGGTACAAGAAGAAAAACCTGCATTCATACATAACTTGAGAAAAAAGGCCTGTTTTTTCACTTTTTTTCAGTGATTGCATTTGGAAATGATCACAGGCTTTTTTCTTCTTCTGCTGTTGTATAGCTTTGGGGCACAAATTATTTTTACTTAAACACACAGATGTAACTTTCACAGAGTGTGGGTTCTTTAATTGAAAAGAGTCTTGAAACAAATTTGAGGTAAAGAAGTTTTTGTGTCATCACCACATAACTGATACTGGTGAAGACACCAAAGAATGTGGGTATTAAATTAAGCGGGGAGAGGGGAAAGCCAAGATCCTAATGAAAATACTAAACATGCGTTGAGTTTTTTCTATTTTTTCCCTTTTCTTCTGTCATTAAGACAAAGATTGGTACTGCAAAACCAATTTACATTGAAAAAATATGCTGTTGATTAGAGAAGCTAGTTTCTCTAAAACCTTAAATACAATCTTGATATTTCAAAGGCACTATGAATTGTGACAAAGTCATAAGTTATTATTCAGATAATGGAAAAAATCAGGAAAGATATTTCCAGCAACACTTGCACTGAATTACATAGCTACAACAATAAGCAGTTTTAAACCTTTGATATTCTGTGATGTCTAACACATCCACTGAGGCATTATTAATAAAGGAAAAGCTGTAAGAAAATATGGGTTTGATAGGTGTCAAATAAATGACCCCATAACCTACTCATAGTGAAGCTCTGAATTGGAAAAAGTGATTCCCCAGAAAGTTCTTCAAGGTGTCTCCCGTAAGGCCCTCATAGAGAAGCTGATGAAATATGGGCTGGATGAACAGGTGTGGTACATTGAGGTGGATTGAAAAGTGGCTGAATGGGTGGAAATGTATGGTAATCAGTGGCACTAAGTCAAGTTGGAGGCCAGGAAGTAGTAGTGTCCCCCATTGTTCAATACAGGATCCAATCCCGTTAATGGGATCCAATCCAGTCTTCATTAATGGTTCAGAAAATGGGTCACAGTGTACTCTCAGCAAGTTTGCTGATGATACAAGGCTGGGAGGAGTGGCTTATATATCAGAGGGTTGTGCTCTCAGCTAGAGAGATCTCAGAAAGCTGGAGAAATGGATGATGGGAACCTCATGAAGTTCAACAAAGGAAAATGTGAAGTCCAACACCTGGGGAGGAATAATAGTCCTTTAAACCTTGACAGACCAGTAAAAGTGGTAAGATCCCAACAGGGTTCTTCCAACAGAGAGACAGCTTGCGGTATGGCTCCCAAAAATAAAAGTGGAAGAAAATGTAACCTAAACTGTAAAATGTATAACCTTTGTCTTGCCTGTTTTGCTCAACAGACAAAACAATGAAATTTCCAGATTATGAGATGGAAACCTATATGATTTAATGAATCCATAGCTTAATTTTTTTATTTATTCATTCATTCAAAAAATATTTAATTTAACATGCAAATATTTTAACTTTCCCTGTAAACACAAGAAACTGTTTCTGGAAAAAAATCAGTAAAACCAGAAACCTGAGAAATATTCTTGGATTATTATTTTTTTTTTAATAGCACCTATTATATAGGTGGAAACTTGGAAATAGAATATCTAAATATACAAGGCAAATATATTTCACAGTGTCCAACATACTGTTACCACCCAGAGATGCCATGTAATTTAGCAAGATTTTGAAACTCTTTAATAGTCTAAATTTAAAAATGCAGTTTCATGCCGTGACACTGTGATGTTAATGATTTTGGCCATATTTGACTAATTATTTTACAAATTAGTATTTTCTTTAGTAATTTTCTTACTTTTTTTCTCTTCCTGACTTGAATTGTTGATTCCATGACATTTTTCCGTTCCTGACTGATCTCATTCACCCACAAATCTGTTTTTACATTACACAAACCCTCAACCAAAACACATAGATGTCCGCTGAGTAACAGCAGTTGCCTGAAATACTTAATTTCTTTGGCTCCTTATTATGCCCTTTGATGATTCCTTGTTACATGTCCTTACACCAAACTGTTGATTTAATATCTTCCACATTGACAGAGTTAAAAAAAAATAATATTCTGGTAATAAAATCTAGAGCTTATGTAAGAGTATAGTTTTATTGCTCTGTGTCACCTTAAGATAGAACCTAGTTCAAATATTTATTCTGTAAATATTTTCTTTTGTGAATATTTTTTTATATCTTATGCATTTTAAGTTTAATTCATTTTATCATGCTCTGTATTAATTCTTCCTCACTGTGTTTTTCTACTCTCTTACTTTCTACCCTCCCTACCCTTTTCTTCACTGTATCTTACTCTTTAGCATTCTCAGTTGCCAAGAGCTTCTAACTTTATGATGATATGGCTTTTTAGTTCTTTTTCTTTAATGTTTTATAACAGTGAAACACACAGAACTTCTCTTCTTCTGCAACGCAACATTCCTGTTAGAAGCATGCTGCTGTTCTCATTGACTCAAGGCTCCCGTTGACTACAGTGCATGCAGGTTCTGTACAAGACTTTCTCTTTTAAAAGATTTTGTTCAAGAATTTCTTTTTTTTATTTAGTGTGCTTTTAAAAATGAACTTCAGACTTAGTAGGGAATAAGAGAACTATTTCAGATAAGCCTAACCACTGTTTTAGAACTTTTTCACACCATTGCAGTGGCTGCAAATGAAATGGAGTGTCCAATGACAAACAGTAGTGGCAGCCTGTAAACGGAGCAAATTATTTTATTTTCTAGACCCTTATTCTAAGATCTTATTTGCTATATATCTGGAAAGTATCTGTCTTTTGGAAAACAAAGTTTAAAATAATATTTTTCATCATTATTTGAAAAGATCTGAGGATGGAAAAGTATTTCTGTTTCACAGATGTCAATTTTTTGTTAATAACAAATGTCTTTGAACTTTTCAGTTTGAATTGGAAGGTAAAATGTTTCAACTGTAAGAAAACTTGTTTGGGTGTGATGCTATGGATCCTAGAAGTTATAAAGTATCTTGGTCTATGCCTGGAAAGGTAGACCCAAATCATAGTCCATGAAAGCTTGGTCTGCTGAGCAGCTGGGCACTTGGAACTGGAAATGAAAGTTTGAATGGTTTCTCAACTCTTTACCAGGCAAGATGGAAGCAAGCCAAGAGCCTTGAAACCTTGGCTAAGCAGCGTGACCTGGGAGCCAGGACTCATACATAGCTCCTCACAGCCTGCCAGGTGGACTACTGAAAAGTTGGGAGCCAGGAAGTCCACCAACAACCTTCATAAAAGAGAGGTGGGTGAATATTGCAGATGACTGTTGGAAAACTGCCTCCTTTCTGTCACAACTTCATAAAAAATGAACTGTGTCCTGAAACACTTTGGTTTTCATGAATTTGTAGTCTCTGCTCCATCTGACAATTTTCAAAATGCTCTGATTCTAGAGCTTACAATTTGGGAAGTAAGGCTCTTCACTAGGAAAACAAACTTTCTTGGGAAACACATACAGTTCTATACAATTGACAAAAATCCACTAATTGAAATATTCCTTCATGCATTACAAATGAAATCTCCTTGTTTCCTGGCTTGTTTTAACATTTTCGGTTTGTTGGATTGCTCAGCTGCAATTTTGAGTTGGATAATATTTTCACTTGCTTGTGAACTTATTTTTCAGATGTGTCTGTTCTCAACATTATTTTGGAATGGAATGGTAGTATTGGAATACTAGTTAGTGAAGGAACTCAGCAAATGATTCCATCATTAAAATGCTGGTATTTCTACAGGTATATCTAATGCTGAAAAAGGAAAGTTAAAGCACTTTAATATGTAATTTTCCTTTTTTTTTAAGATTTGTAAAAGTCTATATTCATTTTTATGAATATAATGGTTCTATAAATCGAAGGACTAGGTGTAAAAAATTGAAGGTTGTCTGTAAACTATTGTTCTAATTTTTTAATTTTCATGTTATTAGGATAACTTTTTCAACAAAAGAGATTTCATAAGTTTTTCTTGTCTTTTATTTAGTAAGTCTTTCTTTATAAACAGAAAACAACATATGATAATGAATAACATAATGATAAATCACTTTTTTTGGTGTTATTTACCCTTTCAACACAGAACAACATTGAGATTTTTTGGGGTTTGCATCTCCGTCTCTGCAAACACTATTTAAAAGAAATATTCAATATTTGTATAATAGATTTCAGATAGTTCATTAGAATATTAATGAAAATAGATAACACAATGGTAATACTTCAGCAGAGGTTCTTCAGCTCTCAAGAGTATCTTTCACACAAATGTAACCTGACTGCAATAGCAATTGCTAGATCTTTTGGATTTCAAAAGGGCTGTTTGTTATTCATTTATTATGGTTGGGAATTTCAAAGGGACAAAGAGACTGAAGTCAGTCAGTAAGAACTGGATATTTGTTTTCTTTTTACATAACCTTGAAGAGTTTTTGCTAATTTCATACCCTCTCTCACTGTATTTCTATTTTTTTCCAAAAGTTATCATCTCAGGGGGTGGGGGTGTGTTTTGTTGGGGTTTTGGTGTTTGGGGTTTGTTTTGGATTGGTTTAAATTTTGACATTTCATGTAATTTGGATTTCATTATGCTTTCATTTGCCATACATCTAATGTGAGATTAAATTTTATAGCTACTGTGCACTGGTACCTAATTATATGATTCCCCATCTATGCTTTTTTAATCAATAACATTGGAAAATTTATAGAAAATTAGTAAAATAGTAAAGATGAACCTCAGCAAAGCTTTNTGATAACATCAAGCCTTTCATAATTGTTCCAATTAATTCACAGTAATTTCTCTTTGTAACTTCTATCTAGAAACTTGGAAGTCCCATCATCTCTGTTTTATAGTCATCAAATGCTGTGTTAATAAATTGATTGGTTTCTTTCAGAATGTATTAATTGTGTCAGACAACAGAGATGATGACAGTTCTCTGAAAAGACACATCAACAAAAGAACAGATTCATTTGTGCTATTTCAGTGGGAACATATTGGCTGGAGCAAACACCCTGACACCACCAGGAATGCTATCATTTATAGCAACATGAGGGCTGTACCAATCTTCCCCATTGCTCAAAATCACCATAAACTTACATGACTTTTAAGTGCCTAAACTTACTGAAATTAACATTTTCCTCTTCTTTTTCTCTCAATAGTGGCTGTGGATCACATTTATTTTTCAACTGGTGTAGACTGCCCATTTAAAGAGGGCAGTCAAATAGCCTAGCTATTTCAAGTATCTAGACCTTTCTTTCATGGTTCAAAGCACCGTTCCCTGAGAATGTTACACTTTGGATTAAACTCTGAAAAGATCATAAATACTGTGCAAACATGCTGCAGAAATTGAGGCATCAGTTTGATATATGACTACCAGAATGTTACCTTCTTGCATCTCGTGCAATAAGAAGAAGAAAAATGAAGGAGGAAAAAAGGGAAAAGAGGAAAAGGTGTGTGTTGGGTAATACAGATATATTGACCTTGTTTCATTGGAAATATAGAGAGAATTTAGCTGTTATGTTCTTGTATCATGCTGTTATGAGGAAAGTCACCACAAGGGAAAAAAGTTTAAATTGACTGCTGTAAGAAATAAAAAGTTTCAACAGGATTTCTATAGCAAATGATACCTTCTGATCAGACAATCTCTTCTTTTCCATGTTTGATCTTTGAACAGTGAGAAATTGTCTGTGCAGCCAAAAAATATTAATTTCTTTCTAGTTTCCATTTTAATTTGATCCAGAGAATATTTTGTGAAGTATGACTAATAGGTTTTGAATGTGGAACAAGGGTACTACTTTCAAATCTCAAAGAAGAGACAAAACTGAGTTTGCTATAAGTAGTAATACCAGGAATTCCATTACAGGGCCAGAACAGCAGACAGGACATTTTCTGTTGGTTTTGTCTTTTCTAACTTTCAAGAAAAATTCAAATTATTGCATGGTCACTTCGAAGAAAGCTCCTTCCTATCTTTTATCAGTCTCTCTTTAAATTGTCAAGAAAGAAAACTTGTATCACCACCCTCAAAAGAGCTATTAAAAAAAAAAGTCATGTTCTTATAAAGACAGAGCAATGGATCAAAATGTGTTCATGCTATTTACAGGCAGGGAATCAGATCAAATTTAATGATTTTTGAATTATCACTCTCTCACAGTGAGAAATATGATAGTAGAAAACTTTTTTTTGGCAAGTTTTGCTGTTGGAAAAAAAATTGTTCATTTCAAATAACTAATCATAAAGGCAACAGACAACATTAACAAAACAAGAATTAGTTATTTCTGACTTCAAACTCTCCTGAACTTGCTTCAGTCTTACATGTTTTTGTATTTGTTCTTAGTTGGATTGAAAGAGGAGGAACAAGTGAGCAGAAAAGAGAAGGGAAAAAATCTAGGGAGAAAAAAAGAGAAAAGATAGAAAGCACTGAAAAAAGTTTTAAATTAGATTATATAAAGGATTACATAAGGAAGTAAAATCTAATGAAAAAAAAAAAAATAAGATCACCATTTACCCCAACCTGGATTATTTTTATTTGTTTTGTCCATGAACAACATATAACTTTCTCTTTCCACTAGCTGTCTGTAATATTAGCTTTAGCTTTATTGACTTCCCTAGTGGGAAAAAACAAACAAACAAAAAACAAGAATAAGGGCTTGAATTGTACTCAAGGCAAAGGATGGCTACAAACCTTTGGCAGAAGGGCCTGTCAAAGCAGCCCCCCTGCACTCACCCATGAACCACAGGCTTGGCTGTGTCCACACAAGTGTTTGTGCAGCAGTGTTATTTTCAACCACTATCAGTTCCTCTGTTTAGTTCACCTTGTCCATCTCAGCTACAAAAGTTTTTAACAGGCCAGCTAACAGTTTAGCAGGGAAATGAGAGGACAGGGTTTTGGAGGTGTAAGCTCAAACTACAATGACAAGTAATGATTATCAAATTGTGGCCTAGTCAGCAAACTTTGAAAATCCAAATGTTTTGCAAGCCTTTTGTCAGTTTTTAAGTGTTGCCATTCATTGCTAGATATAGAGCTAATAATTTTATCCAAATGGGATTTCACTCACATTAACTTGACTATATTGGGGATTAATCTGAGTTCGAATTGATATTAGATATTACGTTTTTCACCAGATGACTCTTTGATTCAATAAACATTTCCAGATTGAGTTGACATCAACACATTTGCAAAACTTTTCAGGCTGGAGGGAGCCTTTGCATAGAAGAGGCAAATCTTGTATGTATGTTAATGTTCAAGAGTCTGGGAATTCAGACAGCAAAAGGGAGGTGAGTTTTATTAATCGTAGAAGCTACAATATGCATTTGGCCTCCTAGAAGCATGATATACAGAGAAACCCTTGTGACTAATGCCAGGAATTTTCTGATAAAACTGTGGCTTGCTCTTAAATGTCATTTCACTAAACTAGAAAGACTGTTGTGAAAAGGTACCTTCTCTGATGAACAAATGGCAGAAAGAATCAGGAACACTTTTCTAATTTTTTTTCTCTAATCATCAGTTTTTGGTAGCTTCATGGGATATATCAAAGATGTATCTTCTCGGTGTCTAGAGGAAACACCCTTCTTTCCATCAAAATTGAGACTTATCGGTCTGTTCCCTTCTCCTTTTGGGAGTCTTCTGTTTTGTTTTTATTATTGCTATATGCCCCATTTCTTACTTGAACTCAAGATATTTCTTTCAGTAGAGAAGGACTTATTGTCTGTTTCAGGACTTACTGTCCATTTCAGGATGTACTGTCAGGAGAGGACCCCTCATTGCAGACAGTTTTTCCTGACCTTTGATGCAACTGTGAAAACCATTTATATTTGGCAGAACATGAAGTTTCCACATTAGAAACAGTAGTAGAAAGTGAAGAAACAAATCAAGCAGATACCACATGCAATGATATCGCACACTGTCTGTGTTTTAGCCTTTGTGTTTCTGTCCCACATGTCGCAGCATGTATCTCCTTCATCTGTAGCAGTTAAGCTGTTTGTGTGGTTATGAACTGGATCAGTAAACAAGCTTTGGATAAATATGATCCTTTCCACACATTTTTTTAGTGACTGACCTTGCAGCAAAACCCTATGACCTGCTGTACTAGAATAATTGAGGTGACATTAGCCTCCTAAACTGATTTTGCCTCTGGAAAGATGGACATGAGTTCACGGCCTTATAAAGTCTCTTTTCAGGAAGATCCTAGCTGCCTTCTAGCCTGGGAAAACCAGACACCATACAAGATAGCTGTGGTACCTCCTTTGTGTTCAGTGTACACTGTTCAGGGTACACTGTACAACACAAGAATTAATTGTTTTGTAATCTGGTAGCAGAATTAAGTCCTTCTGTGTTACTTTTTGGGATTAAAGAAACATCACTTTTCCCACATCTTCTTTCTCTCATTCATTCTTAGGACATTCTAGCCATAATGAGAGTAGTCTATTACATGTTATCCACAACTATTTTGTTCTTTTTAAACTTGCCAAAGTAACGAAATTGCTTTACAACAGATCTGTAATAAACTCAGATGTCATGCTTCAGTAACATGTTTGACACATGTAGGATTTGGGACACGTAATGGTATCTTGCCTTATCTGAATGTAAAGCCAAAACAAGACTTCATAGGAAGAGAAATTCTTTAGCTTCATCAGTAATGCAAAAAATTATTTCAGGAGTAGGTATTCCTGCCTGCTATTTGGTTAATTTATGTGTAGTGCTTTTGTCTTTCAGGAAGAAATGATGCTGGAAATACATGCTGGCAGGTATATATTTCCAGATCTATCAGTAGTGTCGCAGAATGCCCAGAGCTCTTAATTTTCAGTTTTCCATCCTATGTGGCAAAGTAACAAACTACCTTATTCAGTACTGAGAACAGATTAACTGATTTCATTCCCTTTCTTAGAAGACAAACAGAAGTGGTAGCCAGGTTACCATATTGTAAAATGTCTTCCTAAACAGCACATTTTCATACTTTGGGGAATTATTCAAAGTCTTCTGATGAGAAGGATTCAATGAGTTTTTTGTGATTCATCCTGCCCACTACAGGAAAAGCTCCATCCAAACATTAAGAGCTCAGTTTGGGATCAGATGGGGGTGAAAGTGTGGGAACTCCCATGAGAGAACTTGCAGATTCTCAGCAAGAGCTGGGAGATAAGAACAGGACTGAGTGATGCCAGACCCATCACGCAGAAAAAAAACCATCAACAGTCGTTTGGTGCGAGCTCAGAGGTGACAAGAACTGTGATGTCCACCTAAGGTGAGGTCTAGTGATATGCACAAATAAGATTCAGATGTATTTTCCACATAATTAACTTCTATCTGGCTAGCCTATTACTTTAGAATTTGTTGATCTTTGAGTTAATAACACATTAAAGGTAAAGATTTAGTGGAGGCAGAAAGGTACTAAGAGGACTACAAAACATCTACCAGCACTATTTGATATTGAAATACCATGCCTTTCTTCTCTTAGGGCAACACTTATGGCTCCTGGAAGTCTAAAGGGAGATGACAAGGAGTAATGTAACAGCATGTGAAATGGAGGTGGGAGAAGAGAATGCATTACATTTACCAGTATTTAGTTAATCCTTTCATTCCTTAAAAAAATGCAAGACTGAGGGGAGGAAAAAGGTGGGTCAAGTTGTGCTCTGCTATTCTAATCACTTTGTCTCACAATCCCTTTCATAAACACACTGAACTTTGTGTCAGGAGTGGTGATTTTTGTGCTTCCTCTCACCCCCAATAAGCTGTTCCTGAACATCTCTGATTTGATCATTAAGAAATTTTCTCTCACCCCAGATTAAACTTTTTCATCACCAGCTTAAGTGCTTCTGGACTTTTCTGCAAGGCCTGCTGGATTCAGCAGTTAGTAGTTAGGGACCTTGAATTCCAGAATCACAAACTGGACTGGACAACAGAAATGTCACACTGGTTTCTTTCATTGAGGCAATGTGGCTAGAATGGCAAAGCAAGAATTGGCAAAATTCTGGACAAACGACAAAAAATATCTCATAGCTGTTCAGTGATGAGAATCTGAATGTGACTAGACAAATTTTTCTGTCTTTGCATGTGTTCCAATCTATTTTATATAAAGAGATGACTGCAGATTTGGGGCTTCAAACTGTATTTACATAGCCTGGTAGGAATCCAGACCAGGAGTTTTAACTTCTGGGCCACAGTTTTGATGCAGTCTTTTGAACTAGAGGTAAGTACATAGTTTTCCCCAAGTCCAGTTTAGAGCAGCTGAACTGGATGTTGGTTTTTTTTATGAATCTGTCAAGGTACACATTATCTAGTATTTCTCGGCCCTGTATAAGCTGCAATAGATAAATACTACTTGCTAGCCACTACATTTACTTTTTCTTATTAGCTACACTTATGCCTAAAAATACTTCTTTGATAGTAATCCACAGCAGTCAAGTAACTTCTCAGCTTTCCTTAGCTGAATTAAACGGGTCACTTTCTTTGGTCTCCTGTCAAGAAGTAGCTGCTTAATTCTCTGAACATCCTCCTAGGGCTTCCTGTGTTTGTTCCGTTCTGAGGTCTTTTTTCATGAGTGTGAGTAACCAGAGTCATACATGCATTCTGTGAGAAGGTTAACCTGGCCTAAATTGTATAGCAGGATCAATTTCTTCCTGCCTCTGCTGGAAGCCTCTGTTCTGCTCTACTAAGACTCCGTTTGTCTTTTTTCACAGCTACATCAATTTAGCAGCTGAAAATTATTCTGTGATCAATGAACAGATCAAAGCCCTTTCATCTTTTTTTTTTCTATGAATAAGCTACTAGACTGATACCATGGAGGTCACCTTATTAGACCTGAAGTGTATATGATTCTGCATGGTTATCAATTGCATTGCACCTTAAAATACCTGTCATCACACTAGTCAGTTCTTCCTGTATATATTAATGCTTTTCTTATGGACAACACTTCCCAACTTTCATTGCAAATTCTCTGAGCCATATCCTATTCTTTGTGGTTTAGGTAAAAATACTAAAAACCATGTGTCCTAAAAATTGTTCTTGTGAAATTTGAAATGCCACTTAACTGATAGCTGATCTTTCAAAATCCATTGTCATCTTCTCTTCAGATTATTGTTCCTCCCTTGCTTTTTAATTAATCTGTAATCCTATATTCACTATTTTTTTCCCTAAAGCATGGAAATAGATGTTTTGCTCTAGTCCTAGTACAGGAAATACTGTAAATCTCATCTATCTACAAAAAAAAATAAAAAAATAAGGCATTTCTAATTTATGTTAGCATATATTATGATTGATAAATCAAAATTACAATTATCTCATTTTTGTTTTATTAAATCTTTCTGTATTCTTAATACTTTATTCTAAGACTGTTCAAACTACAGAAGACAGAGGACTTCTGACTAAATCTCTTATTCTCTTTCTATTCTCCTCTTCAGTATTCTTTTAAATAAGAAGTATTATGCATTTGGCAATATAATCACATATACTGTTCTTCAACAGTAAAGTACCAAAACGTGTGATAATAACCATAATAAAAATGCTTTCTATTATATATATATTTCT
>VXAK01021912.1:0-37008 GCA_013399435.1 Arenaria interpres
AAAACAGAAAAAAAGAAAGAAAATTGAACAGTCCTCAAGTGCGAATGTAGAAGAAAGAGGTGAGTTCGCTTATTACAGCTGGAGCATGATGGATACAGTAGATGTGGAGCCCCTCAGCTAGCAGAAAAAGTAGCAGGCAGCAGAGCCCTCTGGCAAGTATGCATATACTGCAGAGGGTAAAAAATGTTCATGTGTTAGACCTAAGAAAATTTTCCATATGTCTCTTTCTGGAGACACCAGATCAGACAAACAAACAAGGAAACAATCAAAAATTACATCATGAATTGAAGGAAATTTTATAACCAGGTGGAAACCCAATGTTCCATTCATTATTAAAAGCAAATGCTACAAACACTTTTTCTTCTTTTGTTCTCCAGTGTGGTCCAAACTGTGGACCTTTATCACCAGACAGCTACACTTCAAAGCAGAACCAGCCTAAAAACTCAAATCTGCAACAGCTACTTCAGTAAAATTCAGGCAATGAAAATAACACAGGTTATGAATACATCATAGAGGGCTTACTAGAACTCTATGCATTTCCTCTTTCTTCTCCACAAGACTAAGTTGCTTATTAGGACTGGGAAGATATTCATCCAGCTGCTACCACGGATGAACAAAGATTATTTCATATAGTAGGACAGAGCCTGCCCCAGTGTTTGACTTGGACCCATGTGCTTATATTCACCCTAACATGTCATTTATACACTACTGATCTATAAGCATTAAACTAAAAACAATATAGCAATTATATCTACTAAATACATTGATTTTATTATAGGTCTTTTAATTTTCTAGCCATTTATCATNTCTCAATTACTTCAATATCCCAGGAGCAGCTGATCTAATGCCCAGCTTGCAACAGTTCCCTTGAATCAATGGTTTGCCTTTTCTTATCTGATATTATTTAACTTCTTGATTGTACGGCAGCCATGTGAAAGCATATAGAGCACTGACTAACAACAGTCTCTTTAAATAATAACAGAAGACTTCAACTTTTTACCCTTTTCTCTGCTTGAAATGACATCCACCTCACCAGTTCATCAGTACCTATTTCACCTTAATGTTAATTGCTCTGCAACTGTCATAGATGTACATTCATATAGGATATTTGTCATATGAGATACCTTGATATTCAGACCCTGTGATACAGTATGGCAGAGCGAAGAGTGGAAAAGCTCTACGTAGAGAATGAAAAGAACATGGTTAAGTTTGCGGAATAGCATGGAGTATGGAAAAGTCTTGTAAAAATAAACAAAAGTACAGTTGAAGAAAGAGGAGATCTTCATGAAAAGCAGGAAAATGTAGGTTAAACAACCACAAGTACAGCCACAGGAAAAAATCTCTTCCTTCTCCAGGCAGTGACCCAGAAGTCATAGCAACACCCTGAAGACTTCTTAATTCATGACCCAAGCTACTAGTTTCTAAAATGAGATCAATGCTTATTTACAGTCTTCTGAGATTCTCATTGCTATATACAGCTATATCTTCTTTGAATTAAATGGAATTGTAGTAATTTGTAATAGAGGGACCTCTGCAATACTTTACTCTTACAGCCAAATTCATTAGTTAGACTGCTTTTTCAAAACCTTCAGATTGCAATTAACTATTTCTACAAAACAAAATTAAAACTTGAAATAATTATTAGCAACTGAAACTCTTTTATGACTATCACACATTCATCAGCTCAAGGAATTGCAGTACTTGTTGCTATTTACAAACTTAATTCTTCATATTATATAATTAGAAATTAAAGTGAGGCAGTAGAATAAAGCTTGTCATCTACCTACGTAAGCCATGCTTTAACATCAGCATAATCACCAACAATAATATTAAGAACCTCCTGACATTTTGAAGAAAAGTATTCTTTTCCTTTCTCTGTTCCTTTCCTCTGGTTGAATTGACATCCACTTGAGGATATTGTTTCTTTGAGATGTAGGCTGGAAAATACACATATGCATTTCAAGGTTTTTTCTTAATTGAAAAGAAGATGCTCAAAGTAGAAAAAAAGAAAGAATGCATCTTGCTTTTTTAGCTATCTAGTCTAAAACCATGGCCAACCTTATACATGTGAATCTCTACACAAAGGAAAAAAAAAGACAACTAAAAAGCACCTAAAGGAAAGGCTGTGTGGAAAAGTGTGGGACTCTCCAGCTAAACTATCTGTCTTCATTGCTGTTTATGTCTAGCAAAACAAAGAGTCTTGTTAAGTTTATATAAAAACACCTATGAAATCAACAGTGTCCAAAGATCTACAGCCTACTAGGATGTACAGGTAAAATTATCTAAATATTTTAAAAGTCTTAGCTTTTGAGTATTTTTTCATATCTGGAAAGGCAAAGGTGTACATATTTCCCATCTAGGTATTTTTCTTTTGATAAGGCATTGTGATTATGAGAATATCACAGAGGATACATTTGATGACTATCAGCCAGTCAAGTACCAGAGAAGAAAATATGGGCTGTTGACAAAAATCATGAATGGTGAATGTACCTGCAAATACAGAACTTCCACTGATTAATATAAGGCTGAGATCTTGTCTATTCAAATACTTGTGAAGTTGTTCCCTATTGAGCACAAATGATAAAAGCGTACAAATAATAAAAGCATACATGCGGAAAACTTATTTCCAAAGGACTTTTTTTTTTTTAAAGCAAAAAGACAGAAGTCTGTACTGTAATCCAAAATATCCATGAATGGACATAGATCAACCTGTCAAACTGCAGACAAAATTCTATACAAAGAGCTTTAAGAAGTTTAAAGAAGGTAGAATGTCAGGAGCAGAAAGCTTGAGAATGAGTTTGCTTTGGTAAGATTAGATTATCTTTGCTGGTTGTTTTAATTTCTTTGGGTTTTCTAAAAGGTTTGCATTTACAAAGACATCTTTCGACTTGATAAAATCAGGTTATTAATCTTCTTCTCTAATACTAAACAGGATAACTCATTACATTAATTCAGTCTTAGAAGCAAGAACTGAAAAATAAATAGGACAGGACATTGGAAAACTCTTCACAGCAGCCTGAGAAGGCAAAATTCACACACAGCTGAAAACTAACTTTGCCTCATTCTTCCCGACGTGAACAAGGGAACACGGATTAACGACATTATTCTAGAAAAACAGGAAACTTGTCTTCATATTTACAGCATTAAAATATATCTCACTTCTCTTTTTAAAGGTAAGTATATCAAAATCTCTTGGAGCTGATAGATACTCTTTTTTCCCCTTTTGTAGTTCTCAGGCGGTTTTGTGCATATTTTCCCCTACATTTTTCTTTCTATCCAGTATTTCGTCTGTAAAGAAGAATTGATTGCATGGAAAGCATCTCCTTTAAACTTAGTGAAACAGCAAGCAGAAGAGAGAACAAAAAGGGATGGATTTATCATTTTGCAGAGAAAAAAAAAAAAAAGTATCTCTGAAAAATGGCATTTGACCAGGCAAGGTGTCATTTAACTGGAGTAGGGAGGAAAAAACACACACACAAAATCCTACAAATTAGTTTTTGAGCCTTCAAAAATCTTTATCAATGATTTTGTAAATAAAAAAATTATTGGCAGATAACTAACAAAATAATAGAAACAAATCTCTTACAAATTACTTATTAAGTCACTGCATTAAATTATTTGTCAGGTAGGCAATAAACTATTAACATACTTCTAGGCTTAAAAAAAAAAAAATTAAAAAATTAAAAAAAGAGCAGTATGTAAAAGATATGTATGGTTTTTTCATTTATCTTTGCCTTGCCTTTTTGTGCTGCATGTGGGTCCACTGAACTGTATGTGATCAGGAGCATTCTGCATATCACCTTCACACTTTGCCTTTTGCCAGGCTGCTGAGTTTTCCGTGCCACTGGAAGATACAGAATCCCACAACACTGGATATGGGATGTATGGAGGGGGCGGGTTGCCCTCCTAAGGAAACCACATGGGGGCAGAAAATTATGCATCATCACAAAAAAAAATCAGGGAATGAAGTTATTCCAGTATTTCTAAATTCTACCGTGTTATATATCTCCAAGACTTTTTTTGACCTTCACATTATATGCTGCAATTACATTTCCGTACAATTACATATGCTTAAGTAAGGTCTAAAATGGTTGCAGCAGTGCCAACACCATTTTGAACTTAGTACCTTCATAGACCTGCCACCATGCAAAAAACTTTCTACTTTTCCTGTCATCACTGTAAGTGAAATTGAAAACAAATAAAAAATGTACACAGGCACAGATGAGAAATTGATAGGCAGTAACATCAAAAAGCCTGATCGCTTTTGACACAATATGTTACTCCAGACTTTTTTAAAATACTATTGTACATAGGGCAATGTGGTATCCGTTAATCCAATACAAAAGTGTCAATACATCTGAACAACATGAAAATGCAATGAATGATTACATTAGGAAAGAAAAAACAAACTCAACATGTATTTTATTTCCTGCTGTTATATTCAATTTTGTGTATAATACTGTTATGAATGTAGGACATACAAAATTAAAAGTCATTGTAAACTTTATATAAAAACAAACTAGAGGAAAGGGGGAGGTGACAAAATTACTACAAGTCTCACAGCCAGCATAATGTTCAATGTTTAACAGTTGATAATACTCTAAAGACTCAACCAAGTTGCTGACTTCTGTGTCTAGGAACAGAAAAAGAGCAATGAATCTGAATGAAATTTATTTCATTTTTGATACCGATAGCTAATGAAGACAATCATCACAGAATATTAGTAATTGCTAATAACATATTACTAATATCTTTTTCCATTAATTACCACTGACTAGGAATACCTGTACCATGTTACCAAATGTAGTTATATTTAAAGCAGTAACAGATCCATTTTATCTGAATTCAGATACATTCAAATGCTACAGTATTATTAATAACTATTCCATACATGCACAAATGTATGTAACTCGTCAACTGATTTGCAGATTTGTGTTGTAATAATCAAAAGCCTGTGGGGCAAACAAAGTCAGAAACTAAGAATCTTAATATTTAAAAAATATTTTTTCCGCCATGATGTCTAATCTCAGATTTTGTCTGCTCTCAATCAGTCTATCTGCAATGATGTGGTTGCCTTGGAAAAATGGCGCTAGGTTACCAGAATTGGCTAGACTAACTGTGCTTTAACTAACTTATCACGTGATACTTTTAGGAGGCTTCTTTTGTTTGGTGGGTTGTTTTTTTTTTCCTGAACACTGTAATAAGAAGAATTGTCAAGTTAGTCAGTTGATTGTTCCCTAATCTGTCCGGTCACAAATGTTCAGAAGTGTAAAATTAGCTAGGACTTTTTCTTACATGCAAGTGAAGTTTTTCATTTACCTATTTTATTCAATAGATTTTCAAACAGTAAAAAAATGATATCTAAAACATAGAAAATACAAAAACAGGACATGAGAATGTGCTTGGGCATTTTTATTTAAGACAATATATCCATTTAAATCAAATTTATCCGAAAAAAGAAATAAAATCAACAGGTGACTTGTCAGAGAGAAAAGAACAGGTGGAGGAGGAAGAGGAGACACAAAGGGGAAACCACACAAGAGAACACAAAAAGAGCAAGAATAGTTTCTCTAAACTTTAGCACTTACAATACTGGCATCTGCATTCAGAGGAATTGCTCAGAGAACTAGGCACTGAAAGCATAATTTCTTTATAAAATAGATCTCTAAAATGGGTCAGATGGGTTACTCTTATGAAACTCCACTTTTTTCCTGCATTAAATAAAATCCGGTAATTGCCAATCTCCTCTTCAGCCTCACCAGAGAGAACTCAGTGGTGATTTTATACAGCTCAGTACTCCCCAGGCACCATCCCTCATCATCCCTATTCATGACAAAAGGAGAGAAACTGGAACTCTATCTGTTACATGTCCATACCAGTGCTTTGCTATGCATATCCTTTACCAGCAGCTTAATTCAGGGGAGTATAGAGGACAGCTTATACTGAAGACACACTATCTTTGGGAAAGTCCTCACCATTATCCTGAAGAGGGAATTTTAACCTAACCCGTTTTACTTCATTGAAAGTGCTGCCAACTTGCTTTCTGTGCAAAGAAGCAGTTCCTCTCATCAAAGGTGTTCAGGGTAAGACTATCTTCACCTAGTATACAAAGGCAGCATTCAAAGGAGGGATGAACAGGGAACATGGACCTCTGCTGATCCTGGCATTGATCATCAGGCAAAATAACATCTTTCTGCAGTTCCAAATAAAGTGTAATGGAACCACAATACAATAACAATATCCACAAATGCAGCCAGACCCTCTAACAATGTTTTTCATTTAAGACAGCAGTCTTAAGTCTTCTTTTATTTCTCCTTTATTTTAAAGGGATGTAATACTTGTAGTAAATGGCCTGTCATGACATGAGATTTTTGGATGGTGTATTAAACACAATGACTAATCAGGAAGTTAACTGGCAGCAGAGCAGACGTTTTTTCAGTGTATATCACCACAGCAAATTCAATTTTTACCCTTTCAGTAGCATTGCTAGAAAAATTGCAGGCTTTACATTAATAGAGATTAGTAGTTTGTACTGAGTTATGTTATAGTATTATGCTATTTACGAGGGTAAATGAACTGGAGAGCAAACAAGAAGCAAAAAATGTATGTTTCCCCTCATCATACAAGCTGAGTTGGGAAAGTAACTTTATTTCCATCTCCTCCTAAACTGGACATTATAAAAGAAATTTTGAGAAGTGTTTTATCTTCACAGTATTTTAAATTGTATTAAGTAAACTTGGCCACTGATGTCAGCATCCTCTTTCCATAAATGGTCCATCCCATTTCAGGGGAAAATTTTTGTTGACTTCATTAATTTAAGTCTGACTGACTGGATCAAGGGGAACGTAACCCCAATATTCAAAAAAGGAAAAAAAGAAGACCCAGGGAACTATAGGCCAGTCAGCCTCGCTTCCGTGCCTGGCAACATCATGGAGCAGATTCTCCTGGAATCTCTGCTAAGGCATATGGAAAATAAGGAGGTAATTGGAGACAGCCAACATGGCTTCACAAAGGGTAAATCGTGCCTGACAAATTTGGTGGGCTTTTATGATACTGCCACACACTTGGTGGACAAGGACAGAGAGACAGACGTCATCTGCCTGGACTTATGCAAAGCATTTGACACTGTCCCACATGACATCCTGGTCTCAAAATTGGAAAGTCATGGGTTCAATGGATGGACCACGTGGTGGATAAGGAACTGGCTGAATGGCTACACTCAAAGGGTTGTGGTCAATGGTTCAATGTCCAGTTGGCAGCCAGTGATGAGTGGTGTTCCTCAGGGGTCAGTACTGGGACCAGTGCTGTTCAACATCTTTGTTGGAGACATGGACAGTGGGATACAGTGCACCCTCAGCAAGTTTGCCGATGACACCAAGCTCAGTGGCATGGTCGACACACTGGAGGGAAGGGATGCCATCCAGAGGGACCTGGACAGGCTTGAGAGGCGGGCTCGTGCAAATCACATGAAGATCAACCAGGCCAATTGCAGGGTCCTGCACCTGGGATGGGGCAATCCCAGGCACAAATACAGGTTGAGGAGAGAATGGCTAGAGAGCAGCCCTGAGGAGGAAGACTTGGAGTGTTGGTGGATGAGAAGCTCAACATGAGCCGGCAATGTGCACTGGCAGCCCAGAAAGCCAAGCGCATCCTGGGCTGCATCAAGAGAAGTGTGGCCAGCAGGTCACGGAAGGAGATTCTGCCCCTCTGCGCTCGTGAGACCTCACCTGGAGTACTGTGTCCAGCTTTGGAGTCCTCAACACAGGAAGGACATGGATCTGTTGGAACGGGTCCAGCGGAGGGCCACAAAGAAGATCAGAGGGATGGAGCACCTCCCCTATAAGGACAGACTGAGAGAGCTGGGGTTGTTCAGCCTGGAGAAGAGAAGGCTCCGGGAGACCACATAGTAGCCTACCAATAGGGAGGCCTACAGGAGAGCCGGAGAGGGACTCTTTATCAGGAAGTGTAGTGACAGGACAAGGGGTAATGGTTTTAAATTGGAAGAGAGGAGATTTAGATTAGATATTAGGAAGAAATTCTTTACTGTGAGGGTGGTGAAGCACTGGAACAGGTTGCCCAGGGAAGCTGTGGATGCCCCATCCCTGGAAGTGTTCAAGGCCAGGCCGGATGGGGCTTTGAGCAACCTGCTCTAGTGGAGGTGTCCCTGCCCATGGCAGGGGGGTTGGAACTAAATGATCCTTAAGGTCCCTTCCAACTGATTCTAATTAGAATTAATGATTCTAATTAGATTTTTCATGCTTTTGTAGACACAATTCGGTCCTTTTTCAGTCCAAATAACTTCTGTTAGAATTATTTGGATGCCTGAAAGCTGACGAGAAAAGCATTCATTCAAGATGAAAACAAAAAAACGTTATTGATAAGCTATTTGTGCTCTCAGCCAGTGGCTCCAAAGGCTCTTTGTTAGCTTTAAAACTTTCGCACAAATTTTTTTAAAGCCTTTAGATAGCAGTGGGGTTGTTTGAGGACACGTCTGAGTCTTTGGACCGCATGGCGAGGGAGGAAGGCCAGCGTTCCCTACTGCAGCTGGAATTGCTGCTGCACACTGAGGTCCCTTTGGTGGCGGGGTCTGATGCCTTCAGCATTCTGTGTCTTCTGGACCATTTGTTCAGGATAGACATTTTCAAACTTTTTATGCAAGGTTCCCTTTTGTTGTTTGGTTGGTTTTTATATCCCACCCCACCTACAGTTCTGGAATGGATGGCTCCCACACTCCCTGGTTCTGATAGTTATAGCCATAGATTGCCTTTCCACAAAGTTTGCAGCGCCAACAGAGCTGCAAGAGTTGGGGCAGTGCTTCAGGAGTGGGAGAAGAGTGAAGAAAAGTAGAAGGAGATGGACAGAAGCCAGGTGGAATTTTCCTCTGTGCCTTAGAAATTATCTCCTGCTTCTGTACCCTGGGGGGCCAACCCAGTTTGAAAACTGCTTTTGACCTCAATTGAATTACATAAGCACTGATTTCTTCCCTCAAGGGTCACCTAATTATGTGCCTGATACTATGAAATAACCCACTGCACACAAGCCTCCAGGACTATTTGAATATCAACGCTCTGCAAGATACTTGTATTAATATGTTTGAATTAGTCACACCAGAAAATATTGTTCGGTTTTACTGCCTGCTCCCATCCATTTTATCTTCTTCTGAAGTTTCCCCTTCTCTTCTCCAGCCATTCCAAAAGAGAATGTCAAAACACAAAGTCTAACTGCATTAGAATAAGGTTTCCTTGTGTTAGAGGATGCTACTGACGGATGTGGAAAGCCTTTATTGATGTTATGGACAATAAAAATGAAATACAAATTAGCCTTCAGAAAGGGAATTGAATTTTCTCTTCTGTATAATACCTTAAAGCTTCTTTTGTGAGTAAGCTAGAAAAAATATATGTGTACACTTTTATGTTATTGACTTTTCCATATGATCTCTGTCTTTTTTAAAGTCTGTGTGAAACTTATCCCTTTGTGACAGCTGGAATCAATCTGAAATTGATTTCCACCTTTTAATAAAACTTCACTTTCTTAGTACAAAATACTTGAAAAAAAGAAAAATGACAATAATCTTAATTAATAACTTGTACTGACAATTACATTGAAGGCAATAAAATTAACTAAGTTCCCCATAAAATATTTTCCTTAAACTTAAAGCTTCCTTTTAGATAAATTAAAAAAAAAAAAAAGCCATACTCTTACAGTACAGGAATATCTAAATATTTCTATAGTGTAATCTGTACTCATACAGTATAGGAATATATATCTAAATAAATTTTATTTAAAGCTTTCTTTCAGGTAAGTTTAAAAGAAAACTGCCATATTCTTACAACGTATACTCCTATACTCTATGTGTATATACATATATATATATATGTATAAATCAATCATATGGGTATATTAGAGATACCAGTATTTGTAAAACTAATCAGAGAGAGTATGTGATTTAAGAAAGTTATCATATAAAGGTTTCCAAATCATAATAATGCTACACCATATGTTATTAACTGTGAGTAACGACCAATTCTTAAAGCAACTTTCTATTAAAATGTTTGGTATGTGAACTCCTTCAGAGGATAGCACTTACATATGGATTGCAGGTAAAAATGTTAGAGGTGGTTAAAAAGAATGGAAATTAATCAAAAAAACATTGTACTATACAGAATATATAGGGTGGGTATAATATGGATTACCACTAGTCTGAATTTAATAGTGCATTTAATATTTTAATTCTGCTTACAAATTTATTGCTAAATTAGCTACCAATTTCAGTGAGGCTTCTGAGATTTGTTAGTGAAGAAATTTTGGGTCTGTGAGTCATTAAGGGCTAAAATGGAGATGTGTCAGAATGACACTAAATATTTTCTCTGCAACAGATCAATGTATATTCCCAAAGGAGACAGAATTATGTGGAGCTGTGCAAGTATACCCTTATAGAGGAAAATCCCTTTAGCTTTCTACAAACTGCAGTAGGGATATAATACCTTAGCATGAAACGCCTCTAGGTAGACTGTGTCCTCATAATTTAGGAGATGATAGCACTTGCTTTTTCTTGAGAACTAATGATGATGAAGAAGAGTAAATTTTATACCTTACCATATGCCAGAATAGCAGAAATGCAGCACTATGGCTTCTTTGGGAAATAACAAGTTAACAGATGTTATTATTCTTCCCAATTCTTTCATTTATAGAATCACAGAATCACGAAATTGTTGAGGTTGGAGAGGACCTCCGGAGGTCATGCAGTCCAAATCCCCTGCAGAAGCAAGACCACCTAGAGCTGTTTGCCCATGAACATGTCCAGATGGCTTTTAAATATCGCCAAGGATAGAGACTCCACAACCTGTACCAGAGCTTTGTCACCCTCACAGTTAAAAGCGTTTCCTGACATTCAGACAGAACCTTTTGTGTTTCAGTTTGTGCCCACTGCCTCTGGTCCTGTCACCAAGCAACACTGAAAATAGCCTGGCTCCATCCTATTTGCACCCTCCCTTCGGATATGTGTATACATTCATGAGATCATCCCTGAGCCTTCTTTTCTCCAGGCTAAACAGTTCCAGCTCTCTCAGCCTATGCTCATAGGAGAGATGCTCCAGTTTCTTAATCAACTTTGTGTGTCTTCATTGGACTCTCTCTAGTGTGCCTATGTCTCAGAAGGTCATCAAATATTGGAACATCTTTACCACCAAATTATTCCTTTTGCAAATGCAATCCGCCCTCTTTTATAGTACTAAAACTGAAAGCATTATTGGAAACAAAGAAGATGCTGAATGGCTTCTCCCTTGTTCCCTCTCTTCGCTTGAGGAAATCACACACGTTCAACCTACAGTTCTCAACCCAAGCTAGAGCAGGACAGATCCTATCATTCAGTCTCAAACACTAACTTAGATTCTTCTGTTCAGCTGTTAAGCAGCTGCAGAAAGAATATCCCTTGAAGGTTTCTGTCTTGTTTCTGAATGATTAGATATTTATCTCTTGATAACTTTGCATGAGTGTGGTCTTTCCTGAATAGAGATTTCTCATATTCCATTATCAGAGTTACTCATTAAAGGTAGATATGGAGAGAGATATCCAACAACTATAATATTTATTATAGATATTAGAAGAATGACATTTGCACATGAATAAGATTCCTTTGAAATTCTCTCCATACCTTTCCCATATCTATCCAGTAAAAATGGGGATAAGCATGACATACTTTGAAAGCGGACATTAAGAAAAAGAAAAAATCATCACATTTATTAGGTTAGTTTCAAGGCTGTCTCCTAGCATACTGATGTCACCTCTCCAGACTCCTGGAAATTCTCAAATGAAATTGTATTACAACTCTCAATTTAATAAGTAAATAATCCCAATATTTACGGCTGCTGTATTTGTTAAGAAACAGTTCTAGTTATTCTTGTTTTACGCTTAATTTCCTATTAAGAAACAGCAATTCAGAAATCAGTCAATCTTCTCTACCAGAAGCAAAATTAGAAAGAAGGTCTGTCAAATAGCATGACACCCCACAGATGAATCTACTAGCATTGCTCTGAGCAGATTGAGTTAGAACTCAAAATACAGTACCAAGTTTCTGCAGAAAAGTCAGTCTTTGGTGATACTTAATTCTTCTATCTAAGAAGAACGTTAGAAAGATGCAAGAACTTGATGAAATTTATGCAACTGAATACCTCAGAGAAAGTCCTGAATTCTCAAATAAAAAGTTTACATGCTGAAAAAAGAACAGGGTTTGAAGAAAAAGATCAATAAACAGAGGAATAGAATACTATTTGGATGTCCACGGACCATAAAGTACATAGGAAATTTACCTATTAACAATTTTTGGCTGTATTCATATGAACAGCTTTACCACAACGTAGTTTCCAAAATTGCCTCTGTGACCTGTATTGACTCAATAAATCATTTTGGTTCACTCTAATTTTAAGCCCTGAAAAATGATCTTGGTCCACTTCAGGCTGTTGCTGAAGATCAGAGTCATGGAAGCTCAGGAAATGGAAACCAAAACTCACATTGTATTCATACTGTGTTCATATTAACAGCATCCCTGAAGCCAAATATAGACGAGGAAGCACTTCCACCCACCCCAGCTACCTACCCTGCCCAGTGCTGAAAATGTCATTTCTCAGTCCAGCCTCTAGAGCTTCTTTCCAGTCTGCCTGTCTGCCCTTAAATGTACTAAAAGCTGTCTTTATGTCCACACATTCAAAAGAAAGTGTAGAAATGCAAGCTTTAGCAGGCATCAAAGCACTCTCTCCATAGTCAAAGACATAAAATCTCTTTTTGCTAAAGAGGCAGTGTGTCATTGTTTCTTCTCACACCAACAGGAACCGTTGGCCTATGGAGCACCTCCTGAAAATGCAATGGATTTATCTGCACAGTGTTCGTGGTCTCCAAGACTGTAAGCATAAAAATATTCAACATCACGAAGAAGGAAACAGAGCTCAGTGAGCCATTTTAGGTAAACATTATTCAGGGATCCCTTGGAACTAATTTCTTGAAGCGGCTAGGACAGCCGGGGGGGGACAATTTTTATTGCAAGACTCTGAAAGCACAAGTGAGCTGAGATGACTTCATGTTAAAGAATGAGTAATTCCCTTCTTCTACAGCATCCCCAAATAAATTTGTTCTTGTTTTCCTGATCTTCTTGATCAGGAATTTGAAATGTGAAAAACCAACAGCTGTTCACCTTCACTCTTCTCAATGCCAGGTTGCCAACTCCAGTGGCCAACCTCAAACAGAACATGACATATTTGACAGTTCAGCAGAGCCTCAAGTTTCAAATATATGAAACAATGCTATTCTTTGGCTCATATTATTATCAGCCACCAAGATAAATAACTCTGAGGTGGAAAAATGAAGAGGTTACAGAGGCTTTGGCTGCGCCAAGGAACAGAGAGGTATCAGGATAAGGCAAAGAGAGGTGCCAGACACCATAGCTATATATTTTCATTTCTTGTTTTAGTGTTCAAGCTTGCTGCTACCTCTCATTCTCAGAAGCATGAATCATCCAGACATGAAAATCTAAAGTCATGTGAAGTGGCAATATGAATGAATGAAAGCATTTCTGCACAGACAGCTTTGAACAATTTTACCTAATTGAAGCATGCCTTTGTAAGCTATTTTGATTTGACAAAATTGTGCTTTGTTTTACACATTTTAATTCATATCTCAAAGATAAAAGGTAAACCGAACAAGTCTAAATACATTTCAGATCACTGAAAATCACTGGCTCTTCTTTTTCATTTGGACCTTGGCTCAACCTTTATATGCCAGCGTCTTTGTATAGTGCCTTTCAGCACAGATATATGAGGGATGGTAGTAAAGATCACTCACATATTGTTTCTTGGTGGTGATCTCATAGAAAAGTCCACTTCGTCAGAAATGCAGAATCTGCATTTTGGCTTGTCTGGATGTTTCCTCCTGTAGCAGGACACAGCTTCCAGCTGAGCTGGTGCTGCCTGCTTAATCATCTGCTGTTTCTTATGACCTACTTCACCCCCAAATTCTCTACTATCTAAATATAGGAATAGCTATATAAAACAGTTTAGTTCAGTTTATAAATATACTACAGCTCAAAACCCTGCCATCAGTTTGTATAATCGGTAGGGAATAGACTGAATATGTAAACTCCTTCTGAATAGAAAATTTAACCTATATTGTCATTTATGTACCGTATTTTCTGTTCCATATATTTATTTCTGCAATCTATTTCAGTCACAATTTTTTGCTTCAGATTGGGAAAGAACAAAGAGAACCTGTTGATTCCTGTATTGATTAAACATTTTGTCACATTTTTCATGGATGAATTCATATCTATTTGCAAGTATTTTAATATTCAGAACAATTTGGCTTAGACAGCTATTTTCGTGCCATTTGTTCAGAAACATGACTTCTGCTTGCACTCTTGATGTCTCTGTTAAAGGTAGCTGAATCCAGAAACTGGGTAGACACTGCAGCTCTGCACACCAGGTTTAGCCAGCAGCCAGGCTAAGCACACGTACCTGATAGGTGAGCATGCATAAATACACACACACACGCATACATGGCCTGTCACACA
Source organism: Arenaria interpres (assembly GCA_013399435.1). Classification (NCBI taxonomy): domain Eukaryota; kingdom Metazoa; phylum Chordata; class Aves; order Charadriiformes; family Scolopacidae; genus Arenaria; species Arenaria interpres. The sequence goes on from VXAK01021912.1 coordinate 14,558, forward strand.
GGTAGAAACCTACACAGATGCACAGTGCTTGCAGAAACATGAACTGCAGAGCTGACCCAACCCAGTTGCTCCCCTCAGCTTGGTCAAGTTGAAGTCCAGTAGTGGAATATACACATATACTGCCTCCAGCAGCTGGCGTTAGGCACTCAGCCCAGGAGCTGGACCCAGGTCCACTGCTCTCCCCAGCTGCTGGCACTGGCACATGAGGATCACTGCCCCCACCAGCTGCTGGAGCTCAGACATCTTATCCTACTCACCAGCCAGGACAGCTTAAAGTTCACTAACATGCTGTAAGAACCCAACAGAAAGACAAGATGCCTCAAAGCTCACTTGCCGCAGGACTTCTGTCGCCAGTGTACTGATTACAAAGAATGTATGCCCTTGGTTCTCAAAACAACTGTACCCTCTGCCGCAAAAACTTGCGTGCCTTGCAAGGCCCAGCACTGCTTGTGCAGCAGAGGCAAGGGGGGCTCATGCAGCAACCGTGTCGGACAGTGATTGGATGAGCACAAGTAACTGTCACATTGATTGGTCAAACTACGAGTCAACAGGAGCTATAAATTACTGTTATACCCCACTGCAATTGGGACCCCTCACCACCATCAACCCTCACCATTACGAAGGCTTGAGAATCGCAGATCAATGGGACGCCATTGACTCCAGAGGATCATCGAGCCGTCGTGTGGACTGACCATGGTGGTGATATACTATTTCTTGCAGCTCTCCAAAATTCTGCTTCTCCTTTCCTCCTTTCCTATACCTCTGCCTTTTCTCTATCCCCATTCAGCATCATTTTCAGGTAGCAATAGTAAAATTATAGTAAACGGCATCTGACCTCGTTTGTGTCTTAATCATGCCCCCGGAATCATTTCGAACCCCCTCCCGGACCAAAAATCGGACCGGGACTTAACACATGCATCAACACCTGCTTAGCACAGACAACACAGCCATGTGGAAAACAGAAATGCCTTTTAATGAGAAATGGGACAGACTACTGGGCTCAGACACTGGACAGCCTTTTATTTACTTTTCCCCCTATCCCTTTGCCTTTTATCCTCTACTCCGTCTATTTCCCACACTTGTTCTCAATATACCTTAGTCTCTTTCCTACCTATGGCCCTTCACCTAAACATCAAAAGTAAGTTCCATGGGTCCCCAGAATCCCTTCAAAACATCATTCAGCAATATTTTTTATGTAAACAAAATGCTTTTCCTCCCTGCATCCCATAGTAAGTCCCATATGCCTTTCAGCTTGAAGGCTGTTCCAGGAAGCAGCCTCTCCAAGTGATTTCTCTGGGTGGCTTTCCACTCACAAGTCATGGAGGTTTCTTACCCATCAATTTTCCTCTGATCCTATTTGAGCCTTTGTGTTTTCCACGATCATCTTTAGGCACTAAACAGTTTGACTAACTTGATGCTACACGTATGACAGCAGAAAAGACATTAGTAGATTTATGTTAAAACTGAAGACTGTCATCCAGTTCTCAGACACGAGACGGTGACAGATATCTTCCAGGTCTCCTTTGTTTTCCCAGGTGGGTCTTTCCCTGCCTCTCTTTCTAACTGGTCTCTTCTGCTCACTTGGTCACTCTCCTGGACAAAATTCCCATTGGGTTTCTCTCCAAGATTATTTTTCTGTAAAGTTTTCACTGTCCCTTCTGTGCCATTTAATCTAAAGACTTTCAAATCATGGTATCTTGTGGTAAAAGCAGTCACAGTGTGTGTGTGATCATAACTACTTTTGAACACATCACATTCTGATAACCCTGTTGTCTAATGATTTCCTAAAACTTTCCAAAATCTAAAGCAAATGCACAAAAAATGTCTAACCAGTTTCTGCTCTTCCTAGAAAATGTGAAATACAACTTCTGTTTTCTTAATGTTCAGTTTCACAGTAGTATCTCTTCTACCTGATTTTTCTTTGAAAGTTTTAATTTCGTTTTTACCTATTATTTTTTCCTCCACTCTAATATAATTCAAAAATAGATTTGTTTATATATGAATTGCATTATAAATATATAGATAATGTATAAATATCATTTCCTGAAGTCCTAAATATTCTCAAAACATTTATTTCTTAGTGGCCAAGAAAATAACAGAAATATTTATCTTCTAAGATAACCAGTTTCGGAGCTACTACAAACAAAACAAATATAAAATAGAAGCAAAAATGCCAGATAACATTTCAGGATAGCATAATTATAAATGTCACCAAAAAATTGTACTGTGAGGGGAGAGAGAAAGAACATACCAAAAAAAAATCAGAAAAATCTGTTTCTTTCTGAGTAATTTAAGGCTGTTTGTTTTTTAACAGGGTTTGTTATGGGAAATCTTCCATTGCAATTATGGATCAGCAACTGGTACTCTATAATACTGAAATTTTCTGTATAATTTCCCTTTTCTCTTTCCCTTTTTTTGGAGGAAAAAAATAACTCATAAATATTTCAGTTTCCAATTACTGAGAAATACAGAGCAATGACAAAACACTGAGATCTTGAATAAGAACACAAATTGTAGTACACCAAAGAAAATATGCAAGGACAGGGTTTTGCGGAACTGTGCAAAGCCCTGATGCAACACAAGTGTTTTGAGGAACATGATTTTGAGGCCCTCATATTATATTCTGCTTCCTTCCTCTGCTGGTCGAAATCTCTGAAAGACTCTTGCTACTATTGAGATCAATAGCAGAAGTCCTAGTCTTCAATCTACAGAGGGAGATTTTTCCTTTTTACGTGTATGCACTGGTGTTACTTAACAGGATATCGTGTGTTATTGTAAAATGTGCTGACAACAGAATATTTGGCCTTTAAGAATTTAATTGTAGCTTCTCCAAGGATCCACATAAAATTACAGACTTTTTCTGTTATTATATTAAATAATTTTTGAAATAGCTAATTTTTGAAACTCAGTCATTACAAAACGCCAATGGCCGTAGTACAGCTTTTATCAAAGGCATAAATATATGTATATTGAAATGAAAATTACCTCAGAAATGAAGGATATGTCATCAAAAGTGGAACAATAAATGGAAGTTTTCTACATTTTATGTGTGTTTGAAGCAAGGAATGAATAAGCTTAGTCCTCATAACACAGTCTAAACATCTGAAACATGGCGGCTTTGTGTAAGAAGGCCAGAATTCAAAAATATATATTGAAATATATTGCAGTATAAAAGGAAGTATCAATTTTAACGTATGATAGCTCTGATAAAAATCAGTATTACCTCAAGAGCCCTTTAGCATGACAGTAACCCATTCTAGTATTATGAGAAGAAAATACTTATAGAACCAAAGTTGTTTTCACACAACAAAAAGCACTCATAGGAAAAATGTATGAGAATAGCTTTCCTGGTTTCATATGTGTTTTTTAGTTTCTACAGCTATTTTTCAATGAGTGTTAATGATATTACTCTTTCACAGCAAACATGGGAAACTGCAAAAAACATAACAAAACCAAACAAAACTGCACCTATAAGTAGTATTAGCACACGAGTATTATTTGTTACAGCAAGACAGAGGTTCAGTAGAAATAGAATATTTGATTATTCCTTACTTCTTCAGCTTCTCATTGCAGACTAGCCAGCTACATTGAACTACTAGGATGACTTAATTCCACAAATTGTGGGTTTTGAAAGTTGTTCCTTCAGAGCACCATCATACACAATTATTCAAACAAGATGTATGTTTGAAGGAAAAGCCATATCCCATGGCTGTACTTCAGTTAGAAGTAGTTGCAGCTATCTCAGCTGCCAGTATTTATAACCTAGTCCCAGAAAGCTCTTGAATTTCAGAAAACCATCCCTCCTTTTTAAATTAATTGTAAACTATCAGTTCCAGAGAAGCAAGACTGAACACAAAAAAGTAAGTCTTTTTGGGGTAGATTTTACTTATTCGAGCAGATTTTCTCAATTTTGGTGTAAGCTAATACAGCTTCCTATCAGGAGTTATGAATCTCCCTGCAGAGAACAGGAAAAAGCTGTGTAACGGAGTTCTGTTTCCCATATCAGTTCAGTGACAGCTCATCATTACTTTGTGACTGAAGGCTGCGCTGAACACTTGGCAGAACTGGGCTTATTCTGTGGACAAAGCAGAATTTCACCGCGATCTGCTGTGAAATGCCTAAGAAGAGGAGAGCTTGGCCACCTCTTCCAGCACACAGGTTCCTCTAAGACAGCTTCCTGCTGCAGTTTCCCTGGACAGCTAGACTTGTGGCTTAAATAAAAACGTCATCTGTGGTGGTTTCAGAAAGCAAGGTGGTATGCGAAATTCAGAAGCAGAGGAAAGTCCCTACAGTGGCATGCAGCATATGCACATTTATATATACAGATATTTAATGTTTTAAAACTAGGACAATTTTTACAAAATTATTTATAAAATCATTGGCTTGGTTATGATGTCATTAATGCAAAAAATATCAAGGCCTTGCCTTAACTGATTCCTATATGCTTTTAGCTCTGCCTTTCTGCATACTTACAGTATGAATCAGTTATTATTTATACAATTATACATTATTTTTCACTGTGAACTTAGCTTATTTACATGCCCAGTATAGTCTAGTGTTTCCTAACTTTCTAATGCTTAATATTTCAAATTATGAAATGTTCCTTTCAACACTTTCTCTAAAAATAGAGTTCTCAATTACTAAATCTTATTGAACATGTTGGAATTCAGAGATGTGTCTATGAGGCATACCAGGGTGAGGCTCAGGACCCCCTACATTTAGCTTGGTTTATGAATAAAGAAAAGAAAAAAGGAAAAAGGAAAAACAAAAAAGGAAAAAGGAAAAAAGAAAAGGGAAAAGAAAAAGGAAAAAGGAAGCTACTTCAGAGCAAAGCAAAAGTCACATTATTCTCTAGAAGGTTCCCTGGGTTACTGAGGCCCTCAAGTTGAAATACAGGCACAGAGAGACCTTATAGATAAAGTGTAGCTCAAAAGAAAAGAGAGAGGTTATATAAACCCTACATCTTCTCTCCCCACCAAAAAAATCCAAGAATAAGATTGTTTTTGTGGGGAGAGTGACAGATATGACTGCAGTACCACTAAAATATCATTCTTTTATCACTTGCCCTCATTTCAGTTTTAATAAGCTCTCTTGGCTCTCTTATCTTTTTATGTTCACTCCACAGCAATTAAACAGAAATGGAAATGTCATACCCATTTTTATAACAGTGCCTCTTATAAAACTGCAATAAACTTAGTAAATTATATATTTGTTAAATGGTCTGTTGTCTTTTTGTCAACGAGATTTAGCTAATATAAGGGAAATGCCCGTATGTGTACCATACGTGTGTTTGCATGTTGTATAACATGGGAAGATTACTAGTTGCAATTCTAGCACAACTTCTGAGGAAGCATTAGAATTTGAAAGCACAAATCAGTTAAATAAGGCAGGAAGAGAGTTTATGAATATTCAGTTTGGATTTCAAAACAGCTGTTCTATTTGACTATTAAAAAAAAAATACCCCTTTTTTATTTACTATAGGCAAACATCCAGTAAAGTGAGATTGCATTCACACAAATATCTGGTAACTACTTTAATTCAGGCCTGTTTTCATACAACCCTCTTTCCCCTTTAAAGGAGGAATTCAGTTTTATTTTTCTCTGTTTTTCTCTGGAATCAATCTAGCAATCCAATCAAGAAACAGAGAGTATAGCACATGAAATAATTCAATGATCATCCATTTTGAGTAATGAACTACACGCTGTCATAGTGATGACAGCTGATCACTACCACCAGTAGAAAAGACCTCACCTGAAGTGTGAGGAGTGTGCTTTGCTGCTAGACATATTCTGACACAAAATCCCATCTGTCTCCAGCTCAGGTATTTGCCTATGACCTCAACCAAAGGCAGCCAAACGTTTCCCACTCTGTAATACATTTGCCTCATCATCCGTGAAGTGTAAAACTGTTATTTGGCAGACGAGGAATTACATGGAAGAACTACGTCCCCACTCCTCCCAAATAGTAATATGACTAAATATCACAAAAATAATTTAAATCCAATTCTGAATACTTACTCTCTGTAATCAACTCCATTTCTAAATTAGCTTATTACAGGATGAAGGAGCAGGAGCCAGAAAGAACATATGAAAGAAAAAGGTATATTCCTATTTTATTTGTCGCACAAAAGTACAACCCTTCCTTGTGACTATGCCATTTTTTCCTCCACTTATTCTGCCTTTACACAAACTATTCACAGCCATGTATAACAGCAGGGTGGTAGCATCAGGGAAATGGCAGGAGTAAAATCAAGATACAGGTAGCCTAAATAGCAGTGACTGAGCCTGTGTCAAACAGGATCACATCAGGGTAGATTAGAAGATCCAGGCAAAATGAAGGGCTGTTTGGGGTTTACATGGCAAGGTGTTCACAGCAGAGGGCTGCAGATGTGGCCTGGGGTGAGAAGAGGTGAGAGGCTGCACCATGCCAGACAGACCCTCTTCCAGCTGGCTCCAATAGATCTACCTTAGGACACAGATGAGCGCAGCAGCCAAGCTGGCCACCCCACTGGGAAAGCATATTTAGGAATGCATTTAAGAAAAAACACTGTGCAGCAGCTGTGAGAGAGAGGACTGAGGAAAAAAACTGTGAGAATTAGCCCTGCAGACACTTGGTGAATCTTGGTGAAGAAGGAGGGTGAAAAGCTGCTCCAGGTATTGGAGCAAAGATTCCCCTGCACGGAGAAGACCCTGGTAAGGAAGGTTGTCCCTCTGAAGCCCATGGAGTATCGCAGTGGAGCAGATGTCCACATCGCAGCCCATGGAGGATGCCCATGACGCAGAAGGTGGACATCCCGTGAAGAAAGCTGCAGCCTGTGGAGATCCTGCACAGGAGCAGGTTTTCTGGTAAGAGCTGCATCCCATGGGGGACCCACGCTAGGGCAGTCTGTTCCTGAAGGACTATACCCTGTGGAAAGGACTCATGCTGGAGCAAATCTTGAAGAACAGCAGCCCCCAAGAAGGACTGAAATTGGAGTAGCTCATGAAGAACTGTATCCCGTGGGAGGGACACCACACTGTAGCAGGGCAAAAGCATGAGGAAGAAGGAGAGGCAGACATGAACTGTTATGAACTGGCTGGAAGCCTCACTTTCCATACCTCTGTACCCGACTGGGTTGGTGGGGAGGAGGTAGAGTTGAGAATGAAAGAGTGAAATTGAGCCTGGGCAGAAAGGGAAGACTGCAGGAAGCTGCTCTTAGTTTTGTCTTTGTTTCTTAAAATCATACTCTATTTTTTTTTAAATTGGCAATAAATTAAATTAATTTTACATAAGTGAAGTCTGTTTTTTCCAATGCAGGTAATTAGTAAGTGATCTTCTTGTCTTTATCTTGACCCCCAAGCCTTTTAATATTATTTTTCCCCCTATCCTCTTGAGAATGGGGAGTGAGAGAGCAGCTGGATGGGCATCTGGCAGCCAGCCAAGGTTAACATATCACAAAGGCAAATCATTAAGTTCCTACTGGCACTCAAAGTAATTTTGAATCCCAAAGGTATGAGAAAAAATTTGGTTTTAATTTTTACTGCTGCTATTTTATTAGTCTTACTATCCGCCTCAGCAATATCCTCGTACATTAAAAAATGACTTTGTTTTAGATAGGCTGTTATATATTGTAATCTTCAAAAAGTGTATTAATTAGACATGACTTGCATGATTTTCTGCAGAGTTACAGAAAAAGAAGACAGAACCAACACAAAGATGACATGGTAGGCAGGAGCAACACTTGTTTAAGCATCACTTTCAGAGACTAGACAAGAACATCACTTTGATGTACCATACCAAGTATTCTATTATCATTTTGAATACTAAAAGGCAGAAAAAGACCATAAAATGTAGCATGACCGAAAATCTGTCTTTAAAAAGACCAGAATAACACTGCATTGCAAAATAAATGATTTGAATAAAATGTGGGGGCCACTATGCACCAAGAAAGGACTATAAAATACATTACTTACAGCTGACCCAAGACAGAGCTCATCTTTTCTAAATTTAAAGTAATTTATTCTGGGTATTAAGTTTTAAAGGTGTTTGCTACTTTCTCTTCATCTTGACTCTGACTTGACGTTTTAACTTTGTCTTCCTAAAAAGCTCCAGTCCTCTCTGCTTTACTCTCTTATCTTTTCTTTTTTTTTTTTTTTAAAATGTGTACAATGCATCAACAGAAAAAACGTCTTGAATGTAATCCTAATCTGTCATATAATGTGATGATCAGAAAAATGAATGCAGAATACCATAAGTTTTCAATAGTACTTCTCAATGCTTTCCAAAACACTGGTAGCACAAGCTCAAAGACTCTGTGTCTTGAGGTAGAGGAGTAGCTGGAAGTAAAAAGCCATGTCTCCAGTATGCAACAAACAGTAATAGCTCATTAACAGATGTAGTAAAATGTTTGTTGTTTCTCATAATATATTTCAACTTTCACTTCTGTAATTAGTAAATAATGACAATGGTAATAATAATAATATAGGAATACGAATAAGAATAATTAAAAAAAAAAAAAAAAACCAAAAACACACCAACTAAACTTAACAAAAATAATTCTAATCAATGCCTCATCCAAAATAAATCACTTCCAAAAAATGGAGCAATCCTCCTTAGCCGTACTTTGTTGTTGTTATTCAAACACATTGCATCTCTCTGGGAAACTGCTATTTTATTTCTCATATTCTAAGTAACACACAAGAGTAACTTAAAAGGAGGCCAAGCATCATTACTGTACAGCAGAACTAGCACAGAGCAGCTACTTCTTTAGGTCCCGAGAGGTAGCGGTGTTACACTGCATGCAAACAGTCCCCAGAGAGGAAGAGTGAATGGGATGTATCATTCAGTATTTCTCAAAGGTTGAACCAAGGGTTTGGATGCTTTCATTGTCTCGCCAATTGAAGCAACTTGAATGCAACTGCTATTTAATAAGCAGGCTGGCCTTTATGATCTCTTTAATAGGTCACAGTTAGATACTCAACAGTAGAGGCATATAAATGTTTACAATGGACCATAGATTTTACAAATCTATATCTCTCTTTACACATCAATTTCAAACCCACACTTACAAATGTCTTTATACTATAAATAAACTGAAATCCCATGTGTTTTTCCTGCAGTTCCAGTCTTAGAATTGTAACATATTATTTTTATTTTAGTATTGTCAAAATGCTCTGGTCAAAATGAATGCCTCAGTTTTAGGTGTTGTGTATAAACACTCAAGAAGAAAGCCCATGACTGAAAATCTTACATTAGAAAAGAACTGACCTTTCAAAAAGAGGAGAAAATGTTTAAGATAAAAAGCTACATGTTTGTTGTTTTTTTTTATTAGTTCTTGTTTCTGAGACTTTAACTCCCTTTTTCCTAAAATTGCAAAACAAGTAAGGATGAGTGTGCTTAGACTATAACTGGTGACAGGTAGATAATTGAGAAAAAAACCTGAACTTTTAAAGTGTTTGAAACTGTTTGTATCTTGAGGAGAAGCAGAATGTAGGCAGGCCAGATAGAAAGGCTGGCAGGAACAGAGGCCTGGAGGAAGCCCGGCACTGAGATGAGTGATCTCTTAAGCAACACAGGAAAGGATTAAGGTCACTTTGTTCCTGATCTAAAGTCGGTTGCAGTGAACAGGAATTTTTCCACTTAATTCAACAGACTTGGATCTGGGCTGTTTTTCAGTAAGTTTCTTTCCTGTCTGAGGAAGAAAAAAAGGTGGAATAAATTCTTTAAGAAGTCAGTCAGCTCTAAACGATGTGCCTTCACAAGGGCTTAATTAGACTTCAGGTGTCCTCAGCTCACCCTGCAAGAGCCAACATCCAAAGCAGGAGTATAAATTCTCCTAAGTCATCCCTGTGCAACTCGCCCTGCAGATGCCATAATGTAGGTGCACTGGGGCTGCTCTGAGACCAGGCTCCTACCAGCACACACCATGCAAAGGAGCCAGCACTGTCTCATGTAAACAAGACCTAGGCTTGTTCGAGGATGCTTTTCAAGTTGCCTTTCTGAGGCTTTCAAAATCCCAAAGTGAAATAAATCTTGTTACAATTCGTACAGTGGTAGGGAATCAGATTCGTAAGAAAAATATTTCTCTAACCCAAGGAGTTAGAGAAGCTGGTGCATAATATCCTCATTTCCAAAAGTATTTTTGCCTGAAGAGCTGAAGACAAAAAAATGAAAGCCCCTAAAATAATATTAAATTAGTTTATAAAATAGCTCCATGAAAAGTTGTTGCAGAGTGTAAAGACCACTTAAATATTTTAAGTGGATAGGAACATGATCAGCGGCAACATGGAGCAGACAATGTGTTCCAGAAAATATGGAAGAGGAAAATATGTGCTTGTCTGGATGTTTAATTTATGATTAAGTCAACATCTCAAGAGGCACAAGTTAAAGAGAGATTTACACTCCCAGATAGTATATTTACAATATGGGAAAGAGAATACAAAGAAGGGAAAGACATCCTAAGATAGCTAGCTTATGTGGAATACATTTTTAAATACTTTTCTGTATCACATTAGTAAAAATGCTGTGACTATACAATTTCTGGTTTTCAGAGAAATGAAACAAACAGCTTTGAATGCAGAAAGAAAAAATTCACTTTGAGAATTACTGCCTGTGTCAGCAGCTGTTTCTCACATTTCTTACATATGGTGCCTAGAAAAAATATGCTTCTTCAGACATATTATAGTACATTACATCGTTGTGTAATTTTGACAGTCTGAGATATTAATTTCTTGAATTCTGTTTAGACCAGTATATATACCAACGCTGAGAAGAATTTAAAGTTAAATCAGTCAAAGCTAATAGAGTAAAGACCCATATGCCAATATAGAACCCTGCCCCCCAAAATAGCAGTTGTGTACACAAACACAAAATCATACAGGACATACTATAAAAAACATGTCTTGAATGACTGCAGGCAGATACTCTTCCAAGGGAAACCAAGGATTAAAAAGAATCCATAAGAAAATTCCATTCCATGTTAAAAAAAAAAAATAATTTGCAATTACTCTGATGAAAACTATTTCCAGTAATAATAAAAACCACAAACAAACAAACAAATAAACAAACAAATCCAAACCCCAGACTGCTTTGCTAGTGGTGCATTGAAGTATGCTTTATCTGTGTGAAGACTGTTCTTATGATTTACAGCAGAAGGTACCCTCTATAGGGAAGGTGGATAATCTCAGTAACCTGGGATTAAAGCATTAATAAGGATCATGAAGTTTAGCTATGGAGCTACTCAGAAATCAATACAGATTGAACATATGGAACAAAAATTCAAAGTACAAGCAAACAGACAAATGGTGAAGGAAACACTATGGCTTTTGGTGATAAGGTACAAACTCACAAGATCTGGAGTTTCTGTATATTTTTCCCTCCACTGCTTTTACTGGTCTGTTCTATGGTAAATTGCTTTTCAGTTTTTTCATTAATAGATGGGTAATATTCATGCTTACATGTTTAAGATAATAAAAAACACCTATACAATAGTTGTGTCTATTCAGTCTTAATCTTCTTCAGTTTATTCTGAAAGAAAAACAACTTAGCTTTAGCAATTACTTGATCAGCTAAGAACATAATGATAATTTAAAAAAAAACAACAGCAAAGCATTTTCTTTGGTGACAAAACTTGTTTTGCAAAACTTACTTAAATATTTCTATTTTTGAAATTACATGGGACTCCTAGGCTTCACTGAGTCTTGAGTACAGTAGTCAGAAATGATGAAAACTACAAAGAAAACTGATCACTAATTACTAGAAGTCTATTTTCTATGATGTTAAAATTCTACAGTACTGGGAATGCAATATTAATCATCCGGTAGAAATGCATTACTAGTATTCAAATACAACCCAAATGCTTTCTGAATCTCTGTGACTAATGTTTCTTAAAGCCAGTTAACAGGTGGTTTTCAAAGACACTGTTATAGGAAATATGGTCCCATAGGTCTCTTCAGGTATTATAGCAATTAAATATAGTTCTAGAATATGTTAGAGTCAGAAAAGTAACAAATTTAATAATTATAGTTAACTTCAGTAGATTAAATTGTAATATATGCCTCGAGTTTATTGAAAACTTCAATTTAATATTTTAACTGTCTTCCACATTTTTCAGGCTGTAAAATCAGGGTATTGCCATTATACCCTACTGATACAAAAAATGAATTGTAAGCAACATTTCATTTCTTTTTCTTTCAAATAAGTGCTTAAACAGAAATTGATTCTTGTTTTTTTCTAGCTCTAATATATGAAACAGAAAATATTGGTGTGCCCATGTGTCTTATTCCTTTCATAACCAGACTTCCTAGTGTCCAAAAATTTTCCACGAAGAAGCAGTGTGGATGTCTTTAAAATACATTTCCATGAGCAGAAACACTGAAAAACACACTCAACTACAATGATATGAGTATGGTCATAGCTGTTGAGCCATAGTTGGGGAAAGACACCTCATTTGCCAATACATACTTCCTTGTTTTGTATGGTTAGGTTTTCTCATTACCTTAACTGCCCTGCATTTCAAAGTGCAAAGAACTCATTACAATTATTGCCACTTAATCTGAAAGTACTAGGAGTCTTGCACCATCATTTATTAACAATGCTTGTGACACCTTGTGCAGTTTAATAATAAATGTGAAGTTTAATGTCTTTGAGTGTAACAGCAACTTTACTCATGCTCAAAGTTACTAGCGCACCAATTCTTTCAACAGATGTCTAATAGTACAGTGGAAGACCATCATGATGTATGTATGACATAGGACTGATCTGATGTAATGAACTATAATGGACGATACAATACAACATAGACTTTAAATAGGCATATGGGCATATTATTTATATGATACACAGCATCATTGTAGTTTAGGGCATAAATAATAGAACATTTTCAATTGTGTTCAGATGTTTTTTTTTCTAAAAAAACTAATAATTGTTCTGAAAAAGAACATTAACCTTTCTAAACCATAACCATACACCTCAGATTAGCGAGTTCATAAATGAACACAAGGCTTCCATTTGTATAAGCATCTACCTGAACAATAAAGGAGATAAAATTATCTTATTAAATAATACCCACATGTATGACTGAAGAACTGTACTTCTGGAATTCTTTGAAATACTATCTAAGTGTAAGACAAATGTATTAACATCTAAATATCCACCACACCACCCCCACTCCCAACCCTAGAAATAAATATGTTTTGATGACATTTTGAATCTTGACAAACATTTCAGAAATTGTTATATTGCAGCTGTAAATGACACTCAGAGTATTTCAATACTTAAGGTTCATCATGCCCTTTTGGATGTAGCACTTGAAGATTATAACACTTATTTTAAAATCATGTTTCCTTTCACTTATTTTGAAATCATGCTTCCTTTAAGCCAGGTTGAGCTAAAAACAAATAGTATTTCTTTATAAGATATAAAATAGAAATATTGTTGCAAAATGTTAGTAATAGAGATATTTAAATTACTGAAAAGACAATTAGACATAGATCTAGCTTGTACTTATGTAAATTCCAAACAATCCTTTCACTTTTCACCTGTTCAGCTGACAATCCTTGCTTCATAGTACCTTGACTGAGAATGCTTCGTATTGCCTTGGCTGAGAAGACTGTTGTTCAGCAGTCCACTATCTTCATGTTACACTCAGTAATAAAGTCTATTTTTCAGCTAAATATAGCTTTTCAAAGCCTAGATAAATCTTTAAGGTTATTCAGATACTAGATACCTACTTTTCTATATTAAATTTCCTGCTCTTTATAACCAGAAATTTCTACCTGTAGATACAATGCTATCTGTTCATTCCATCTTTGGAAGTCAGCATGCTTTTATATGGAAGTGTGCAATTATTAACTGGTCAGAGAATAGTAAGGATAAATGCCACAGTTTGGAGTATATTAAAAAATCATTAAAGAGGTAAGACTCACATTGTCATCAAGACAATACCAAAAACTCACTCTGAAACCTTTCAAAATTGAATTTAATATTTTGCACAAAGAAGGAAACGGACATTTTATAAGCATCACAATTAAATTAATGTCCATAGTTAATATCTATAGAATATGCTACATTCAGTAAAATGATGAGTGAGCATTTGAGAGGTGAGGTACTTGGATAAGTTGACCTAAGTTGAATTAACAATAAGACTTATTTGGCCTTTCCTGAACATTTCTGTGTATATGCGTTTTTCAGTGTTAAAACTAAAATAGCTGAACTATGAATTAAGTAGCCTTTTGAACCATCAAATCCTTATTCCCTTCCCAGAAAGAAACCAAAGCAAAAGAGTGCCTATAAAGCAAAATTCTCAGTCTTTTGAAACCTGTACTGGGGAACTGAAACTCCCTTTAGTATCTTTTTGAGTGTTATTATTAGATGGAGAAATTTCAGACACAGCTTCTTATTACAAACTTCTGTCTTGGGTTTTTTTTTTGGTTGGTCTTTTTTTCCGTTTCAGAGGAAATTTTTGAAAAATATTCCTCCATTTTCCTCTGGAATCAAAATATTAAAATATTGTCAGATTGTTCAATACAGAAATCACAGCTTTCGAATTTGTCAGGTTTGGATTTTAGTATTGTTTGATTCAAATTCCTTAGTCTTATAGTTGAAGAGTTTAAGAAAAGCTATCTGAATAAAGTAACGCAGTTATTCAGAAGGAATGGTGTACTAGGAATCCTCAAAGGCAGTTGAAACACAGTATTTTCCTAGCTATGAATATTCCCCATTGGCATCTGAATCCCTTCCAGGTGAAATTATGTATATGGATGATGTTACACAATACTTCAGTGGCATAGTCTGAATTTTATGTTTTGCTTAGAACTCCCTGCCATCCTCAGACCAGGGATTCCAATGCCTAATCCACAGCCAAATGTGTGCAGTGCAGCTTTGAGCCTTTCTTCTACTGAGATAATTGTTTTAAGATGGGAGACTATATGTAATCTAAAGCCATACAAGATTGGAAAAATAACTGTAATTGTTGAGAAAATAATAGCTAAAGATTTCCAGAGGAAACAAAATACCACTAAAGTCATGATATCTTGCAAAAAAAAAAAAACAAACCCCACAACAGAAACCCCAGGAGCAGAGCAACTCAGCACGCCTGAAGATCAGCCCACCTCAAGGATCAACAAAGACTAACTTTTCCCTAACTGATGGCTGTCTTGCCATCAGCACCTCACATAAAAACTGCAAATGGAATTCAAAAGAAAAGAAGACATGATTAGAGAGAAGCCACAAAGTTCAGCAGCCTGGACATCAGAATCAGTGAACTTTCATAAAGTGAAACTCATTCACAAAATTAAGACCTCGAAGGCGAATATAGTGAATGAGAGCACTATTTCATTGCAATTTAAAGGAGAAAAAAATGCTGCGGTTCATCAGAACAGAAAATTTTAATATTTTATAAAGGGGAATAATGCATGTCATTATTATCTTTTTTTTTTCTGGAGTATTATGACTTTCCATCTTTTGCAAACACAAATACTTAATCTTAAAAATTAATGGAGAATATGATTCTAATAAACTATGTTCATGAAAATGTGTAATGTTTACAGGAAAAATATATCAATTGTGTTTGCTTGTCTGTTTTGTTTTAAGCTATCAGGAAGAATCCAAAAAAGCTCACAAAAGATTGAAATGTTAATGAATTTCTGCTGATTCTCCAGCTCAAATCACACCACATATTGTATTTTGATGTTTCATTATACTTAAAAATGGAGACTTGGTATCTAGTCTCACTTTTCAGTATATTATCTCCAGGAAAACAGGGAGACATTATCATATACCTCTGTTTAACCCAGTTTATCTACTTCATGCAGAAGTGAAGTTTGTCTGTGAAAGACTTGCAGATCCTTATCTGCAAGGTACTGTATAACACAAATTGCTATTGCTGACAATAATTGTTGCTGACAGTATTTATTCACTGCACTACCAAACAAAATTGTTGAGAAAGTTTTGCTATCGTGTTTAAACCAGTAGCAATTTAGGATTCTTCAACTGCCAAATACAAATTGTGGGCAGTTCTGAGAACTTTTTTCACTTTGATTTTTTGAACTAAAGATGTCTTAAATGGAGAGAAGATATTTATTGTTATTATTATTATTATTTAAAAAAAAAAAAAAAAAAACTTTGGTAATATATTGTATCACACAGCATAGAAAACTCAGCAACAAAATAATTAGCATCTGAATATTTTTTTGTCCAGTACATACTGTCTGTTTCTTTTTCTTTGTTTCTTTTTCTTAAATGATAATTACAAAAGCTTGAGAGCTACATGCCGGTCCTTTCCATTTGGACAGGAGAAAGTAACAGTTAGAATCAACTACAACCCTGAAAGATATCCTGAAATGCAACAGAATGTCATCAGCACCAGAAAAAGCTTTACTGACTGGGCTGCTGTTTGCATTTGCAGAAAACTGTGCTCACTGTATACATCAAACTGTGTGCTGGTGCATTTTGTTCCATGAAAACTGTTTCTTCTGTCATTATTCCTCTCTGAGCATACATTTGTGACTGCAGCTCCTATTGATTTTCCTGGTTAGGGACAAGAATCAGGCTGTACACAGAAGTACTGTATTATCTCTCCTCATTCCTCAAATAGAGAAAGGGAAAGCAGCTTGGGAAAATCAAATTACTCTTGGAGATAAAAAATGGATGAAGGGTGAGGGTGAAAAGTGAAATGTTAGATATGCCCAAGGATCTGACATAAGAAGGGAGCAGAAGTGAGACTGTGGGATCTCCCTACTCCTGCTCCCTGCCCCCTCACCTCCCCAAGCTTATTCCCTTTTGTCCTATTGTGAGCCATGTTATTCAGGCAAGGAGGAGATGTGAGAGATGGTGGGCTTTCAAAGGGCAATGAAAAAATTTAATAAAAAAAAAAAAAACAAAAGAGGAGGAAAGTACAGCCAGCAACTCAACAAGAGGTCTCAGAGAAAACAGGAAAAAAGTACAATAGCAGGGTATTCAATACATGTGTGCACCAGGGTTGTCTTCTTACTGAAGGACAGGCATGAGTCAGGAGGTCCTGTGAGCAATGCCATGAGTTTACACCTACTGCTTCAATAGGATTTTCTATTTTATACTCCTGATCTAATTAGGGCATTCTTCAAGCCATATTATTCACAGGCAGGAGAAACTTGCCCAATGAAATTCTTTGCTTTGATGAGGGTGACAGGACTGGGAATGAGAATACACAGGTATTATATTCACAGAATACACAAAATCATACACAGGTGTGCAGAAGGGTTTCCAAAAGGTAATTTGGGATCCAACCAAGCGGGTGTCACACCATCAGCTAAGGTAGTTTGGGGGCTTTGGGGACCCCAAACTGATGCCCCATGGGAGTGTGTAGGGGCTGCTCTCCCCCAGACACCCCAGGCACAGGGAAGCACTGCAAATTTAAGGGGGTCCCACATCCCAGAGTAAAGGGTGGGGACTTGTCAGGGTCTTCAGTGCCCACAGCCTTCATCTGTGATGGGAAAACCTGGAAAAAGCATGCTCTGTGGCTGATTCTGGCCAAGTTTGCCTGCAATAAGAGAAATGCAATCTGAAACTCCTATGTGAAATGAAGCAACTCTTCACATTTTTCTTCTCATTCATTCTTAGTTGTCCATCCCCATCTATGGATAGAGATGAAGAAGAAGGATAGATAAATAAATAGATAGATAGACAGATAGATAGATCATAGATATATCATTACCAACTACGTCTTTTTAAGGCACTATAATCTCAACTGCAAGTCATCAAGTCAGTCTTTAAACTGGTGGGGAGTGAACTAAATTCCCTATTCCATCTTTGATATAATCATCCACTGAAACATTCATCCTCAGCCCCCTTGCACATACTTCTCAGTGTGGGTCAGAAGGGTCAGATTCTGGATAGTTTCGTAGCTCCTTACAATAATTTCCATTATGGAGTGAAAAATAGTCAAAAGAAAAGGTTACAAGAAGTATCCACACAAAGTATGGATTCAAAACCGTACTGATTTTCTATATCATGTGTCCCTTTGGAACAGCTGTAAGGTTTTGGCTCTATGAAAGTGGCTTCATATAAGAAATTACTTCAGGCCAAATTAAGCTTCTTTTTTTTTTTTCTACTACTTTGTAACCGTAGTTTCCTATTTCATCAGATTGCCTAAAGCACTAAATCTCTATTGCCAGATAGAGGACAGTATATTCTTGATCTTTTCATTGCCAAAGGATTATATTGTTCTTCTGTCCTTTTCACTATATGTGGTAATTGATTCTAAATTTAGTAATAATTATGTTTGTTTACATTACTAAATAAAAGTTATTTTTAAGAGTCTTGTATTGAGATTTCAGAAATGTTTTTTCCACTTATATTGACTATGCTGATTTTTTAATTTACTTTTTTTTAAAGCACAGTGGGGGGTTTTGCATGAGAAGAAACTGATTCCAAATATTTAACTTTTCTTATAGGTAACTAAAGGCTGCTTAGTAAGTCCTATCAGGAACATATTTTTATTTTTCTTAATATCATATGGTTATGACCACCTTAGTGATTAGTAAACATAGCAGAACAGAATATAACATTGAATAATTGAATTTGTACACAGGTGTATGCTGTACCTTTGATTTTCAAAATTAGAAATTTTACTTAACTTTTAGAACATAAAAAGATATTTATCTCTCTTCTGCTGTATAGGTAAGCAAATCATTGATAATAAACAATGATAAAACTGTTTTTCACACACTGGCAATGCCACAGTATAAAGCTGGTTCCATGCTGAAACAAACATCAGATTTCCCTCATCTGATTGCTTTTACAAAATATATTCAGTGGTAATAATTGACTGATAACCTCAGAAGCTGTGTGCACTATGGTGAAAAAACGAAGTATACATTTTTGATTTTATGAAATAAAATTTTCTTGAGTTAACAACTGACTCATAAAATCATCCCTTTCACAAGGGCCCTCATCATAATTCAAAGACAATAAGTACAGTAAGAAATAGCCAAGTGTGGTATTAAATGTGTATTGCCTATACAGCTGCTACTGTACTTATTGGCAGTTGAGCATGTGTATTACACATGGATAAAAAATAATGAGTTTATTCATTGCAATGAGTGATTCACAATAAAAAAAATTAGGAGGTAAAAATCATGAAGCAATGCCTAAGGAAGATTAAACAAATAGAAAAAGGGAGGATTTCAGGTTTGAATCCAGGCAGTTGGATAGTTTAACTTCACTGGTAGCTACGAACTTCATCATGAGAAAAAAAGATAACATGTATGTTTGCTATTAGCCATTGTGTCTGAATAAGGTGCCCTGTGTGACAAGTCCAGGCTTAAACCTGTCTTTAAGGTTTACCAAGTAAGCTAAGGATCTTTTTTTTAGTGGCAGCGCAGAATACTGGAGTGATCAGTATTAACTGTAATTATTTTCCAACTAGCTGATCCTGAAAGATCCCAGAGTAGCATAGGATCTTCAGTATGCTGAGAGAAGCAGCAGCTCCAATTCTAAATTACAATCCTATAAAAGGACCACATGAGAAAGATAAGGCTGAATATATATTAAAAAAAAAGAGAAATAGTTCAGCATTTAAAATTCATTATGATGAAAAGAATTTTATTAGGATGTTAATTCAGGTCCTGTCAAAACATTATTACTGTTTGTGCCAGGAGAGATGACATCCAGGTCGTCTGTGACTTCAGAAGTGTGGGCTCCACCATTATTAGAAAAAAAAAGGTACACTCATATTCAAACTACAGACTGTTATTATAGGTTTCATGGCACAGCTGAGGTGAAGAACATCTCCCCTTGCCTAAAAAAATTCTTGAAGGAGCAGATATTGCAAGCTGGAAAAGAAGCATGTTCAAATCATGGGAAAAATCAATAACTGTCATGGAATATTTCCGAAGATTGAGCCATTCATTTTTCAAAAACTCATAAAACTTTTTTTTAATCTTCATGTTTTCTAGATTGCCCTCAAGATCAATCAGTTTCTTAAGGTTGTATGATGAATTAAAGATGAAATTGCCACTATTTCATCCAAAATTATAAAAACATATGCCCCTTGGAAGTAAATATACATGTAAATGGTTATGATAAAATTTGAAAAATGTAAGAATAATTTATCATAGTCACTTTATAGATTTGCTCTAAATGCCTCCATTGACTACACAGGCAATGTCATTGCAAAACTGTGGAGACATCATTATTTGCATGCTTTTTAGAACCATTTTCATGTAGCATTATGACTGAAAAACAATTAAAATTCAGGTCTTCAGAGACCCAATGGCAATGCTGTCACAATGCAATTTTAGACAATTCAATTTAGATGCAGCAGCTGCTTTTCAATGAGATTTTGATGTTTACTCAATTTTGCTGCTGGGTTAATTGAGTCATATTGAGGTCAAGTGGCTTGTCTGCAATCACCCAGATGTAAGCTCTGTGAGAATTGCAGCTCAGGACGATCACAGCTATAAACTTCTGTTTCTTCGAACAGGGCAAAAATAAAAACAGAAATAAAGTGATCAGTGAAACTCTGCCAATAGAAAACTGTGTCAGCTGCCACAGCAGAAGATTACTTGGGTTACTTGTATTACTAAAGAACAACCATTAAGTAAAATGGAAGAAAATACATAAACATGAGAATGAGAATAAAAGAAGGGCTAAATACTTTAGAATTTATCTCATCTTAACAAACTGACTTATTTTAAAACAAGTTAAACTTGAGTAATAACCCAAGCAGTAGAGCTTAAATAAAATCTCTTCCTTTTGCCACAGGACAAAACGATTTTTTACTGAACTCAATTCATAAGCTGACTTGTTCCTCTGTCTGAAAGCAATATCCAACATTGTAGGCAATGTGAAAAAATGCATGCTCAAAGAATAACCCGAGCTTCTCAAAACCATTGCTGAATTCAGTTCAGCTTAAACTATTCTGGGAAAAGGTGTCATGGAAAATGGTTCTATGTGCACTTGCAATCTCAACTGCAGCAATAAATTATTAAAAATTGTAAGTTTTACAGTGGTACACACAATTAAAATTAGCATATTTTCACTCTGAATATCATATTCCTCTCACAAAACCATATTTTAAACTGTTAAGTAATCCTTGTTTGGAATTTATCTATCCGTGTTTAAACTGCAAGTTACAGTATGCATTACTAGAGACATGAGCTTTGATACCATTTTGCAGTGAGAGGGGAGATTTTGAATGAGTGTGTTCCGATGTACAAGTATAGGTAAACAGGTACTCCAGAACAGAACTGATGGCTCATTTAATAACAAACTTGATGGACAGAATATGTCTAAACAGTGCAAGATCCAAGAAGCAGAAGTGGTATATTTTTTAGAGGAAGAAAAGATAAGTATGTAGTGGTATCGTCGAGACAATAAGCCAGCAGCAGTAATATTTCAAAAGGCCTTAAGACAGGTGACACAATTAACATCAAAATGAGGAAAAGGAGTCACAGAGATGAGGGAAGGAGGAGAGCTGCTCACGTTCATTAGCATTTTAATTTGGATCAAGAGTGCACTTTCAAAGATAATTTCTGGACCATGCCTGTTGCTGTCTCAGAGTGTACAAATCATGCTTTTTCAGAAAAAAGTCTGAAAGATTGCTCCAGAATCACACTTAATGTGCTTCGACCACCACCACCTGAAGTTCAGTCCAACTTGCTGGACTGCATCTAGGCTAAAATAAAACACCAGAAATATATGTAATATAAATGTTGAATCCTCAGCAGCAGTTGCTTTGTTCTACATTAAACCCTACAGCCCTGCATTATTTGCAATCAGACACAATCCTTTAGGAGCATTTAGGAATATGTACAATCTGAAATAATAGTTTCATTTTGGAGAAACTGGAGAAAAGCAAGGCAAAATTCTTTGCAAATTGGGATGAGCCTCATCTGTTTAAAAAATAGAAAAGGAGAGATAATCACTGTAACTGTCAATGGATTAATGTACTCATAATGTACTCATTTCCACAAAGGAAATGGAGCCATTTCAGCCACTAAGTCAGCCCCACTGGGCGCCCAGCTGAAGTGCCTTTACACAAATGCACGCACCATGGGGAACAAGCAAGAGGAGCTGGAAGCCATTGTGCGGCATGAAAGCTATGATGTAGTTGCCATCACGGAAACATGGTGGGATGAATCAAATGACTGGAGTGCTGCAATGGAAAGCTACAAGCTCTTCAGAAGGGACAGGCAAGGAAGCAGAGGAGGAGGGGTGGCCCTGTATGTTAGGGAGGATTATGAATGTCTTGAACTAACTGAGGGTAATGGTAGAGTTGAGTGCCTATGGGTAAGAATCAGGGGGAGGGCCAGTAAGGCTGATATCGTGGTGGGAGTCTGTTACAGACCACCCAAACAGGATGTAGAGGTTGACAAAATATTCTATAAGCAGCTAGCAGAGGTCTCAAGATCGCTTGCCCTTGTCCTGGTGGGAGACTTCAACCTACCAGATATCAGCTGGGCACACAATACAGCTGAGAGGGAACAGTCTAG
>VXAK01021914.1:1962-23048 GCA_013399435.1 Arenaria interpres
AAGGAGCAAGTAAATAATCAGATCAAGAAACAAAGACTACTTTAAAAGGACATTTGTTTTCTCAGTTGAAATTACAATATTCTCCTGTAACCATTAGCTAACCATTAGCTTTGTTTACGGACTTACCTCGGGAAAAAAGAGTATTCCAGAATAGTTTTCAAAATTTTGTTTTACATTATGCCCAACTATCTTCCATTCAACAGTAACATTTCCCAGTCCTGGGGCAGTTCTTATAATATGGAATTGCAGTTTTTCTCCTAGGAACAAGGGATAAGACACATGTATTTTGAGGGTTCCTCTCCTACATATCAATTATGAAAATTGGAAGCCAAAACCGTGTATCACAGTTAAAAATAACTTTCCTGAAAAACATTACTATTTTTAACAGTGAGCTTCACAGTAGTTATATAACACATTTGTTTTTAATACCGAAGCAAAAACCCTAGACCTAAACACTTTTCTCCAGGGTTTTTCTGGGTTTTGTTCATTTTTGGAAAGAACTATAAAAACATGAGTGACCCTGGTAAACATGAATAACTTAGAAAGTAAATGTCCATCAAAACATGCACAAAGAGAATAGCAATACCTGTCTGTGGACTATAGAAAATAGTAAATGGTATATTATGTTGCAAGACAGTATTGTATAGCTAAAACTGGCAGGAACAATTTGAACATTTTCTAGATTTGTTCTTTTTTGGTAAGGAAATATTAAAGGGATGCATGTATATTGGCTACCAACGAGATGTATGAACAACTAACTTCAAGAGATCTTAATATAATAAATTGAAATATAAAATTGTAAAGAAATACAAGAATTGTATACATCCATTTTCAAATAAATGGAATTAGTATTTGTCATTTAGCCTCAACATTTCAAATTTCAGTTAAGCCTTGGAGATGTATCAGCGTTCATATCTTTTTCTTAAGTTGTTACACGTTGCTTCTACGAGAATAAAAGAATTCAAAATTCAATGACATCACAAGTATTCTGCTTTTACAGTTAGATATCTGAGGACAGACTGCCAGGTTACAGGTTCCCCTGAGGCTTCTCATATCATTCAATATTGCTCCGAAATCCATTCTATCCTATTTGAGAATTTCACACATCCATTGCAAACAAATAAATATTTAAGAGAGAAATGGTTATTTTACTATTGCAGAATGCACATATTAGACAAAGCTTATTTAAGTACAACTTTATGTAATACAATGACTTTTCACTGAAGTCTGGGACAAAACACTTTATGATGCAGAAGCACTGCAATCCAAATACTAAGAAGAAACCTGAAGTACAATTCATCATCACTATAGACCCCAAGTAGTTAATTACTGACCCACATTTCTTGGTCAGCTTTACCAAAATCTTTGGTATCTCTATCCAGAAAGAAACGATAATAAAAGTAGTAAATTATTTCAAAAGAACAAAAAAACTTGATACTGAAAATTAAATACAAACACTGAAATCATCTAAAGGTCTTAGTTCATTGGTTTTTTTTGGTTTGTTTTTTTTTTTATCAAATGGGAGTTAGTTTGGATGGATTTTCCTGCTGTAAGGCAATGCACTATTTTTCACAAGCTAGAGGAACTGGAATCAAGGAATTTCCAAACTGTAGGAGAGTAATCAAGGTCCAAATGGCCAGCATTTGCTAGCATGCTATGAATAATATTTAACCAGTGGAAACCACTTAGGGTCATTGTAACCTTTGGGAATGAGACAGTTTGTATTAATTCCCTGTGCTCATTAACAACTCTTCTTAGACTGCCAGATTGCAGCTGGCTTCGTAAGTGGACCAGAACTGTTAATGTGGAGGAATAAAAGACAAAAACCGGGCAGACAATAGCCACAGAATTAGCACAAGCCATATCTAGATGAAAAAAAAACCAAAAAGTTATGATATCCTTTCCCTCCTGGGGAAAAAAAACTCCAAACCTGAAAAAAAAAACCAAAAAAACCCCACCAAAAAAAGAACAGTTTGGTTGAGAAAGACTTTTTTCTTCAAACAGAAAATGCAATCTGCACGTTCCTGGAGAGCAAATTTCTGTTTTGTGAGCTTTCCCTGCCCATCAGCTTACATAGCAGAGAAAGCAAAGGCTGCAGAAAGCAATCCCCATTAGTACTATTATTATCCCATAAAGAACTGCATCAAACCTTAGAACAAACACCAACTTCTAGAAGTTTTAAAGTGAGTTGTAAGTCACTGATAGAGGAGATTTGCCTATGACTAGGAA
The DNA here is from genome assembly GCA_013399435.1 of Arenaria interpres. Taxonomy (NCBI): domain Eukaryota; kingdom Metazoa; phylum Chordata; class Aves; order Charadriiformes; family Scolopacidae; genus Arenaria; species Arenaria interpres. The sequence goes on from VXAK01021914.1 coordinate 4,192, forward strand.
TAGGTGTGTAAAATGGGAATTATATATAGTTCTGGAATATGTTATAAATGAATCGGACAAGAAATCCTAAAAGGAGCTTTGGTATGCAATACCAATAGCAGCAAGACATAATCTTCAGCAAAAAAGGAAAGCAAAAATGATGATGTATAAAATGGTTTTGGAAATGGTGTACATACCCTTTCCATACATTTCATTTAAGTGCTATGCGTGCAAGAATTAAAAAATCAAAGAAATGCATGACAAGTACCTGGTTATTCTCTGCTTGCTGGCATTCTCTGATCCGTGGTGCAAACAATCACTGTGAGTCATTATCAACAGAAATCTAGTGTTAAACAAGCTAAGTGTGGTCCACACAAAGAACCCACCTTCACGGCCAATAACAGATCTTGAGGCTGTCTGGAAGCTAATAATTCCTGCCACGTTGTCACTTGCCAGAATAATCACTGTGACAGTGTCAAAACTGGGCAAAATCCGACTCCCTCCTTCAGTATGGACCAGGCTGATAATGATACTTTCATCATCTTCTGGCTCTGGATCATCTAAGATGGTCAGCGTGACCAGCTTTTTTGTTTCCCCTGCAAGGAGAAGAACATATATACGCTTACGTGTGCAAATGGAAATCACCTTTTAAAAATACTTAATCATCTCCTTTTGTAGGAAATTCTTAAACAATATAAAAAAAAAGACATGAAGCACATTGATTTATTTATTTACCTGTCTAGAAGTTACTGAATGTCATTATGAAGACTTCTTCAATTACTATTGAAAAGTTACGTTAGGGGAATGTAATTATCAAATAATTAAACACACTATGTACAAATTAACAATGTAGGCACAATTTCTGAAGGTCTAGCATTCTATATTTGCATTCTGAGTTTTCTGACCATCAAATTTAACTTAGGAAAGGGGAATATCATTCCTGTAAAAAAATTACCTAGTGCATAAATTTTCTGATGAACCATATACACAAGTACGTAAACTGAATTTGAATGTATTTACTGGGCCAGGGTATGCATTAAAATGGGCTGCCATTGTGTTAGTTACTTGTCTTCTGGACTATCAAAGAACGGTAATGTAAGCAGGAAACATGGGCAATTACCAGTTTCCATATTCTGTTATAATTTACAACACAATTCTGTGGCTCACTGCATGTGCGTAACCTGTGGTTTATGAGAATATCAGTTTAGAAGACACACACATTTCTTGCTACACTTGCAAAATATTTTGAAAACAGTTTTTACTAAAATTATAACCACTAGCGTAACTACATGTCAGCCTCAGAATCACTGCTGGCGACCCTTCTTTTGAGTTCAGATGATTTAACAAGCCGGCGAGCACAGTAGACTCTTTACCACACTTCCAGAAATTTCTTCCAAGGTCTCTGTTCAATCAACCCAGACTTTGAAAATATAAAATATATCTATCACGTTGCGTGGCACTTCAGTAATGTCTGCCATTGACTTGCTCATCCTGTTTGCAAATTTTTTTTAATGTGCTGTTATGTTATGATATGGAATCAACACAATATCAGAATCCAAAAAGAGATGTCATGAAAAATTAGTACTGTACTGACTGAAGGTTCCCAAAAGACCAGTCAGGCCTAATTCTCATTTTCATTGTCCTTGATATAACAACTATCTTCAGCATTATTATTCCTTATTTGTTTGGTAAAAAGGTAATCTTCATAATGCACACTGCAGACTGCAATATTAATTAAAAAATACTTAGATATTTATGCTTTTAAACTTTTTTTTTTCTTTTTTTTACGACACCTGTGTGTGTTCTGCAACATCATGCTATATGTTAATGAACTATATTTTTTTGAGTATGTATCCTGAGCGTTCAGGGAGGTTTAGCCCAAGTGTAAGGCACTGCTTATCAAACCATCAAGAGGACCGAGTGCTTGTCAGTTTCTCTTTTCCTTTCTTTAGTTTTATAAAACAGAATCGAGTGCAGAACCTCGGCTCACCTTCAGCGAACACCAGAGTCTCACCAACGCCTACAAAATCCAGGTTGGGGGTAGCAGTTCCACCAACCACGCGCCATTCCACTGTCACCTGTCCCAGGCTGCCTTCTGTCCTGTGTACCATCAGCTGCACGGTGGTCTGAGGACGTTCTTCTACTTCAAGGTAGAGACCATTCTCCGTGGCGTTGGGACTTACGCTGTAGATCTTAAATACTCCAAATGCATCGCCATTCATCACGATGATAACTGTGGAAGTATTTGGCTGTCCTAGAGTTGGTTGATTTTTCAAGCTGGCTGAGATGTTCACCAGTTCCACTTTCAGAAGGGATATAGTGAACTTCTCATCCAGCTCGGGCAGGCTGTCGGGGAGGATGGTGACTGTCAGATTTGCAAACTCTTCCCCTTCCTGCATTATGGCCCACTGCCTGGTGACAGGTTCGTAGTCACTGCCAGCGATGGCTTGCGTGCTAAAGAGAGCCGACGCACTGGTGACGTTCTTCTTGTAGGTCCAGAATCCTGAAGTGCTAATCAAGGGGCCAATCTCCCCTGTCAGCCAAAGGCAGAGAGGAACCCCAGAGGCACTGGAAAATGCAAAGGCTGAACAGGCTTGTTCTTTTAGGCACTGAGTTGCGCAGGCAGTGAGCGGGTCACTTGCTGCCGACACGTTCACCCGGGTCTTGGATGGCTGGTCAGGAGTTCCTGGGGTGGGAGACTCGTAACAGGCCAGGATATCCTGACCTTGCTCAATGGCAAGAGCTACGACGTCAGTCTCAGAAGTGCTGTAAAATATCTGCAGCTGACCAAACCTGCCCCCACTAAAAGACATTAAAATGAGAAAGTAATGTTAGATGACGGAGTATGTCTAATGTTCTGTATGTTTCTGGCTTAAGAATTAAAAAGTGAACAAAATTAACTGTCCCTTTCTGAATTGCTGAAAAGTCCCAAATAGCTCATTAAAGTGGATTCCCTTGAATAACTGAGATTTCATTTTTTGTCGATAGCAAGTTTGATTATTTATAGCTTGGGTAGCAGTCTGTTAAGGACGCATGTTTGAATTTACTTAGTTTTCTTTGGCTGGCAAGGAAGCAAAAGCCTGTGCCGCCCAACCTTGCCATCTTCCCTCCTAGGTGTCCTCAGGATACCGAATCGCACCCAAAAAATAGTGTTTTCTTTTTCTTGTTTCTTTCCATCCCACGTGGGTTGACCCATTTTATCTGCCAGTTCAAATCACACAAGGAGGCTGTCGAGCAGCTTTAAATGATTTGATGATTAGAGAGGCAAAATGGAACTTCAAGTCCGCTCTGTATATTAGCATTACATTGTACAACACAATGTGTATTACATTTAAGTACTTTATGTGCATTTCTAACAAGGAGACACCTAGTTCAAAAATAATGTATATGAAATAAAAATGCATTGAGCTGGCAGATCAAGAAATCGATGCAAATAATTACATGAGAAGAGCATAACATTTGAAATTATAGCCAAGACCAAGAAAAAAAAAAAAAAGTAATAGATATAAATAAAGCAAACATTATACAAACCTTCGCCTGACTGTTATATTTGCAAGCAAATTTCTTTCTAGTGGCTCCTGAATTCGATATAACGATTGATGAAAGAAAACTGTGCCATAAGGATTATCATTGGCAGGTATTATAATATTTGCCACGCCATCTAACCCAATAGCACCGCCATTGGAGGCCTGAGTTAATTCTACACGGACAATCTCAAAAAGAAAAAAAAAAGAAAAAGAAATAATGCAGCTAGACAATTTTTGTTATTTCTAACAATAATCATAAGCGAAGTAAAATCTGAATCTTTTGTGCTTTCCTGCCAGAACATTGCTGGTTTTTCTTTGCACACATTTCTATAATAAGTTAAAACTGTAATGTTTTTCAAGAAAGATTTAACTGCTTTACTTACTTCTTCTATCTCTGGAACGTCATCAGCTAGGACTTCCAGCAGCAACATCTGAATGGCTTCCCCGGGGGCAAAAGTAATATTACCCAAGGCCACCTGCAAGTCATCATCACCGAGATGTCCATCAATGGTAGCCACCCACTGAACAGTGACGTTACCAAGCGTCCCAGCGTTGCGGATTATTGGCAGATTTACGGTGACCGATCCAAATTCAGGCTCCTCCACAGTGAATTCGGTGATCTGAAAAACTGACATGTGGCAGAGAGAGAGGTATTTCATTAACAATGAAACTGAAATTAACTATACCAACTCATGACGTACATCGTTTCATTTCACTTGATTGCATTTATTTGCACAGGTAAATCACTTGGAATCAGGTACTTTCAGTATTAATATTTTCATCTATAGAGGAAATTAGCATGAAAATTAAGCCCTCTTCCAAAAGGTTTATTCCAACATACACATTGTGTGAGGCCAACTATGAGCTGTTTCTAAACTTTTAGAGCAAAATTTCATAATTTTTTCCAGCACAGAAACTTTAGTAGCTTTTATGTCATTACCGAAGAAATAAGTCTATCTAAAATCTATCATATTCTATCTAAAATTGTTTTAAATAAAAGTCTGCCTTGTATTATACTTTTACTTTTTAAGAATTAAATTAATTAATTACCCATTTGAAATTATTTAATTTTTTACATTTTTTTTTCTTTTCTCTACCTTCTTCTACTGATAAAATGGAACAAGAAGAATTAAGTAGTACTGAAGGGAGAAATGGGTAAGTCAAAGGAAAAGGAGTAAAAATACACCAAAAANGAAGAATTAAGTAGTACTGAAGGGAGAAATGGGTAAGTCAAAGGAAAAGGAGTAAAAATACACCAAAAAACCAAACCAAAACAAAAAAAACCAACAGACAAAAGAGAGTTCTAAAATACCATTATATTTTTGAAATCACCAAAACCCTTCTCAAAACCTGTGTAATGAAACATATTTGGAAAGGATATACAATTAATTTTATTGATAATAACAGGCAGAAGACAAGATAAAGTAATTGACAGAAAAAAAAAGAATGTAATTTAATTTCTCTTTATATTTTTCAGCTTCCATAGATTTTTAAATCTGCTTTGGCTGATTATCTGGTAAAAGAAAGATACCAAAGCATTTAAGCAACAGATATTAGAATTTAGAATTTGTCTTAAACTCATTGAAGAAATACAACACTTAGGTAAAAAATTAAAAAGTAAACTAAAATCCATCTGTCTCTATTGGGGGATTCCAAAATCTTGCTATATCAACTGACTCAATAATACTTTTTTGTTGTATTAAAGCACTTTTACTCCCTAATTAGGTGTTTTAATTTAGTTTATCTTATTGTTTCCTTTACTGTCTTCATCCAGGCTTCCTCTTTGTCTTCTGAAAGTTTTTATTTGGTTGCCCAGTAACTGCTCACCCACAAATCTGCAGTAAAAATTGTTAACAGAAGAGAGAAAATATGCAAATAGGATTCATTTACCAAAGGATCCAAACGGGTCATCAGAAGCCTCAATAATTATGATTGCTCTGGTCAAGGATCCAAGCAAGGCTCCTCCTGTTGTTTGGTTCAGCAGCTGAACATAAAATGACTCCTCAACTTCAGGATTGATATCATTAATTATATAAATTGGCACAGCTTTACTTGTTTCCCCTTCTAGTAAGACAACATCTGATGAGGCTACACTGTAGTCCTCACCTATATTCGTAGATGAAACAAACAAAACAACAAAAACCACAGTATATTAATGCATGCATTCTTCCGTGGTTTTATGGGTTTTTTTCTTTATCTTCAGACCCAGACAACACAGTCTTTATTAATTCCCATTGCCTTTTACATATCTGGATGGATTAAACTAAAACTTGGTTTGGCCAAAACAGAGTTTGCAGTGTTAGACCAAGTAGTTACAAAAGGTCCATTATTGACCTCCATTGACAAGGTCACATCACCAAGATGTTGCCGCCTTTGATCGCTAAGTGCTCTCCGGCTTTCCAAGAGATGAAAGCGAACAGAAGCACCTTTGTCAATGGAGATTTTAGTAAAGGACACATTTTGTGTGTGGAACCTCACTTTAGGCAAACTTGTCTCTCAGAAAGTCTAGATGAACAACTGTGATACACTAGAAAATGGCTCTGCTTCAGACACCAACTGAAACCATACTCTGACATCAAGCCAGCTACATATTTCTTTAGAAAAGTCTGTTACATAAAAAGGAAATTAAAACACCAGTTCTTAGAGTAAGAAATCACCCACCTACTCCATTTGGGACACAGCTGAAAAACAGAGGGTTTGGTTTGTAACTGTCAAAGTGATTTTGACCCTGCACACTTTGTAGGTTTGCTCCTTTCTTTATGTACCTTCACTGCAGCGGGGACCAACTGGAGAACTTAACCGCCCGTTTTCAGAAGTTCAAGTTTTCCTGGGTTTTGATTGTTTTTTGCCTGTTTGTTTCACAGCTGAGCCCCAACTCTCACTTCCTCTCCAATGAGCTCACGTAAGCAGCGCACGGTGGCTTTAAATATATACACAGGACTAAACAGTAGCTGCATATACCACTATAGTGTTTTCACTTTTATTTTTTTATTTTTTTGAAGAGGTGGTGGGCTAGTACAAATATGCCAACACCTTCACTCATTTCTCTTGCCAGATTCTTCAGTGATAATGTCTCAGAGCTTTCTATAAGCTGATGTATGATCTCTCCCATAGGGCTTGGATTCCTCTTTACCAAGCAGAGTCAGTAAACGTCTCACTGATTTTTTTTTTTGTTACTTGCTATACAATAGTGCATTCATTACACACTTCTTTTTCTTTGACTGCTCAAAGCACGCAATATGCTCTTTCCACTTTAACACAGAATGCATACTTCTGTTATTCTGTTTTCTTACCAGCTGTTGCAGTTATTGGCATGGCTTTAAATTTCACAGAAACATCTGCAAATATCCCCCCAGTTCTGGTCACGTTAATGATTGGTCCAACATAATTTTCAGCAACTCGCACAGTTGAAGCTGAAAGCTGAAGTGTTCCAAAAGCATCATCATTGGCATTGATAATTACATGAGCTATTGTCTCACCCACTGATCCAAGTCGAGGAGAATTTACAACTGAAACATAAAGAAAACGTAGTGAGGGGGTGCCATTGATTCTAACCATGGCTACAGAGATCATGGACGTACAGGTGAGTTTAGTGGTTAGTCGCCACAAACTTTCAACAAAATTATCTTTTCTAGGATTGGACAAGGTCTAACTACAAACTGCACCAACATACCCTTTTTTGGTGTTTGGATCATATTATGGCAAAAAAATCCAAATTTTTAATAATTATTCTACCCTCTTGTGGAGCATACAAGCCATAATTTTTTTGAAGAGGCAAGGTACTGTGAAATAAATGCAAATATTCTCTACACTAAAAAGGCAATGTGCAGCTGTAATTCTACACTGCTTTGTTTTTAAAAGACCTTTTGGCTTTCAATAAGCAGACCTACCTTAGTTATTTCCTAATGATGAATGTTACAGAAACAACAGTAGATGAACAGGTATTAGTGCGCAAAACCAATACTGTAACATTTTTGGCCTGAAAGACCTTGGATAAGGTGATGCAAAAGCAATCAAGAAACGCTCTTCCATCCCAGACAAAATACTGTGCTAAGGGAAGTATATGCCAACAGCCCACAAGGCAGGTAACTCAGAGATTTCCTAACTACACAGAATTTGTTAGAGGTAAAAAGTTTATCATTTAACTTGTTGCATTTTATCCTATTGAATATAAATACCAGCCTTCATGTTTAAATTGCAGGTTTTACACAAGTAAGATACTTACTTGGCCGCTCCTGTACTTTCTCGATCAAAACAATACTGCTTAGCTCCACAAACACAGATTCTGACCTCTCGGGATCATCGTCATCCAAAATAGGCAAAGATATTGTGGCCTCACTTTCATTGGCTGCAAAGACCACGTAACCTGTAACGGGTATATAATCTTTTCCCTCTATTGCTCTAACAACGTCAGGGGGAAGAAAAGGCGATATTTCATCATCACCAATAGTTCTGTATGTTACCATCACTGCACCGAGGAGACCACCACGCCTCATTATTGTCAGGGAGATATTTTTTGTGTCTTCCTCAACTTTTATGGGTCTGTTTCTCTCAGAAAAGATGAAGACTCCATATGGATCATCATTAGCTAAAATAGTTAATGTTGCATTTGTATGATTTCCAAGACGACCACTGGAGACGTTGACGATCGAAACTGAAAACACCTTATCCAGTTCAGGAACTTCATCAGGAGAAACCTGCACTGTTATATTTGCTCTTGCTTGGCCAACCTCAAATGTGACATTCCCATCTGTAGAGATCAGGTCTTTGGTAAGATCACAGACTATCGTCCAGTGCAGCGTCACTTGAGACAAGGCCCCATGTGTTCTCACAACCTGAGTGAAAAATACAAAGATCTGCATATTTTTGTTCTATGAGAAAGAAAAACATCAAAGTGTGAGATAGAATTAAGCAAAGACATTGACATCATGGGTTAAAATTGAATGCGTGTTGTAAAAAAAAACAGTGTCATGTTTATTATCTCAGCTTTGCTGTATTTGTTGTATCATCAACGCTCTTATTTTAAGGTAGTAGTACCTCAAATGTAATCAAGTAGAAGTAACTTTAAACCTGTGGATATTTTTATTATGCCATTTCAGCTTCAAGCTGAATGACACACACTAGAAAACTCAGTATGAAATGGCAAAACAGATGTGGATGATAAAGTTATAAATCCTATAGACTTATGGCAAAATCATCATAGAAAGCCTAATAAAAACAGAGATGTAGGAGGACCGCAGAGCAATATGAGACTCAGAGCTCTCTAACCTGCAGCACAATATTGCTGTCTCCGTCTTCAGGCTCAGTTCCATTCACCGAGAGTGACTCAGGACTGAACTCAAAGACACCGTGAGCATCATCAGAAGCCTCAATAGTCACCAGGATGTGGGATGCAATTCCCAAGCTAGCTGTTAAGTGCAAGTGCCAAAAAGGGTCATTTTTTTCTAGCATCTTTTCTAACATGAAAGAAAACAGTTAAAGAAACATGCTACAAAAAATACACAGGAGAGCATGTCTGGAGGATCCGTGCCGTTTTATCTTTGGTTTTTTTGAAATGCATGATAATTATCCCCATGGATAAGGAACTGACTTTCCATAATGCGGTCTTGGCAGCCCTTCTACCGAACTATGCAACAAAAACATATAATAAATATGAAAATTTTAAGGGAGGAATAGAAATAAAATTCCAGGTTTAATTAATGAAAACAGAGCATAATTTAGGATGTCAGGGAGTCATATTTTAAACCACAGTGCAGGCAGATAGACCGTATGAATGCCGTTCTCATCCTAACATAAGCCGTAACGAACCGCCAAGAAAAGAACAAGTCCTGTAAATCCTACTACTAATAAGATTGTCTTGGGTGAGATTACTTGGTGCTCAGGGGAAAAAAAAAACTTGCACTTAAGAAAACCATTTCTGGAAGCAAGGAAAAGGGAAACAAAAAACCCCAGGAAGCTTTAAAAAGTGGCTAAACCACAGACTTACTCTCAAGATTCACACTGAAATCCTTTGCATTTACAAATAAAATTGAAAATCAGGCTCTCACAGGGGAATAAATTATTCCGTTTGGATAATGGATGCTTGTAAAACATTTTTAGGTCTTTAGGGTTTGATTTGAACTCCTATATGACTAAGATTTTCAAACAGATTTTATATTATTTCAGCATTTTGGATTTTCTTAATTTTTCTTAGTATTAAATTATCTTTGGTTTTCTTGTATATCATGACATAAATACAAACTTAAAGTGAAGAAATGAAAAACAATCAAAAACCTTTAAAAAATTTAACACAGCTTACTATTTTTTTGACACACAGAGAATAAAACTAACATAAAGCATGTATCAAAGCATACAATCGAGTAATTTTTAAATTTCCTTCCAAAGTGCTTTTTGCTCACCATAAAATTTGACAATTTTCAAACAAAACGAATTTTTTAAATTCTACTTCTGGAATTACCATATTGTATTTTACAACAATATAGGTTTGGTGGTATAGAAGCTGTTATTTTCTTTGTTACACTAAACACTAACTGCAATTGAAATTATGCATAAAAACAGAAAAGAAAGCTTTGACAGAACTTTATGATAAATCTAAATTAATCACATGTAACTGCAAGTAAAGTTACACTATGACAAGTTGTGTCAGTATAGTAACTTATGAGGGATATTACAGTTAGCAATAAAAAACAGGAGCAATCAAAACTGCTTACCATGTTGATGGAGAGTTGAAAAGAAGAATTCCATGTTCCCATCACCACTACCACTGCCATCATTTCTAAAGAGCTCAGCAACTTTAAGATGACAGACATACAGATATATACAGATATATACATTTATAAATAAAGAGAAAGCAGAAAGTAATTTAAACATTTCTGGACAACACAAAAAGAAAGGGAAGCATTCTAGGAGGGCTTCAATTTTGGATATACAGGAAAGTATACAGGATTTTTGATAAAAGCCAGAAAATGTTTTGTATAATGCCACCTGATTTAATTTATGACATTGGAAATAGCAATGGGAGCTCAGAAGGACAGAAAACACATACAGCTCTGTTTTCTCCTTTCTTTCCCTCTTTCTGTCCCTTCTTTGTATGTCCCCTTTCTCACTGCTAAATGAGGTCTGTCATGGAGAAATTGGAGATGTGAATTAAAATAACAAAAAAAAAACTACCAAAAAAGGGGGCTAAAAACCCCCAAAGTCTCTTATTCTAGTATTTTCTCACAAACTGAAAACATGTTTCAGAAAGTTGGAAACATCTGCAGAAAAATTAACTAATGGAGACTTTCCTCTAACTTTTGTGCTTGTGATGGTGTTGAAAAGGCCAAAAAAAGGGTTTGTGTTACGAGGGTACCTGCATAGTGAATTTCTAAAGTTAGCTGTAAGTTTTCTGACAAAAAAAAAATAATTGAGGAAAGCTTGTTTAACAAAGTAACTGACCAATTACCAACCATAAAATTACGTAGTGTGAAAAGCAGCAATTGCCTTTAGATGACTTAATGCATGATAATAACACATTTTCTTTGGGATCTGGTGGTTTCCAGCAATGATTACCAAAATACATGAACAACAGTTATTTCCTAAGAAAAATTACAGCCGTCTGGGGATGTGGGAGTGTTCATTTGTCTTTAGAAATAACATGGAAATAGTACACCCAAGAAAGGTAAGATTTTAATGGATGAGCAGAGATCATGAAAGTACAACCAATGGATTGATGTATGTGCCTTACCTCCTCCCTCTGGGTTCAACAGCTCCACTTTAAAAGTTTTTTCTAATTCAGGAATAGAATTATCAGTGATGTTAACAGTAATGTACTTGTATCTTTCTCCTGGCTGAAATTCCAGTGTCCCCACAACAGCCTGCAATATGAAAGCTCTTCACATTTTTGTTCAAGTCTAATGTTTTCATCCATATGAAAAAAGAAATAGAGCCTGGATTTTGTTTGTCTTTGTCAAAACATCTACTTTTCTTCACTTAAGCTTTTAAAAAGTCTGCGGAATCTTTGGTGTGAGAAAAAAAGCATCTAAATTCACAGAATTACGAGCATCTGCATTCACCTACATTTTTCTGCACAAATATCAGTTAGACAAGCAAACACCAGCTATTTTGTTGAACATACACAAACCCTACTATGTACATATATCATCTTAACCTGTACATGTGCCTGAATGCTCATATAAAGTTCGATATAATCAGCAACAATAGAAAATATGCCGTATTACTGCACTGACAATTCTCTTAAGAAAAAAAAATCAAAGCCAGAGGCTTTCCTACGAAACATAACGTGCTGCATGGAAAGGAGGTGAAAGTCACGTAATGATATATATTTAAAGTGAGTATTACACAAGCATTTATCACATCACTATAGACAACAAAGAATCGTAGCTGGGCTAAAATACTCAAATGGAAGTCTATCTCCAGGACAAATAACTCTTAATAAATTCCAAAAATAATTACACACCTTGGCAATGGCCGTACCTGATAATCTTTAGGACTGAAAGCTGTAAGTGGCACTGTTCTGTATTCCACCAGAACCGTTCCAAGAAGACCTTGTGCACGAACCACCAGTAACTCGATGTGTCCAACTTCTTCTTTCACAGTGATATGGGGCACAGCAGAGGCTGGCAGAATCATTTCATCGCCTGGCGGAGGAGGTGGCCCCACCGAGAACTGTAGCAGACCTGGCAGACAAGAAGTACTATTTACATAGCTTCTTTCACCTCATTTAAATTATGATAATAAATTGAAATCAAATTATTGATAATATTTATATATAATGTTTCTGAAACCAAAAACCAATTATTGATATGCCCTTAGGGCCCAATCATGCTATTTCCAGGCATGCGCTGTGTACTTTCCCCTCTCTCACTGATACCCACAGCACAATAATGAAATCAGCACTTCCAGAAAGGGCTTGACTATGTCATCATATTAGGTAGTTATTGGTACAATAAGCATGCAGAAAGGTCTCTCTTCATGAGGAATTCTCACCTGAGCAAAACTTGTGCAGGATCAACTACGTGCAATCTGTGTTTGCTCTCAAAAGGGAATAATGTTTGGTCAGGGCAGCTTTGATGTCTTTTTATAGTATTCTCAGGAATAAGTAACTCAGCTTTCACTCTTGTATATAAATTATGAATTAATATCAAGTTAGATAAAGTGGAATACTTGGCATTGCTTCCTCAACTATCAAGGCTAAGAAAAATTTTTATCTGTTGAGCTGTAAGTATACAATTATGTGCTACAAGACTGTATCTCCACCATTGTTACCGTATGGGTGGTCACTGGCTTTGATGCTGATATCAGTAGTTTCCTTTTCTGGATCTATACTTGCTCCACTGGTAGGAGTTGAACCTAGTTTTCCATCTCCAGACACTGCAGAGACTAATGTCACACGGAAATACTCATTTAGCTCCGGAATGTCATCATCAATAACATGCAAATTTAAGACCTAGAGAAGGACCAAATCATGGAGAAATCAAACCGTGCAACACACATTGCTTAGGAGTATCATGACCCTGCTTAACTCATCAAATTTTTTGATTAGCCAGGCAGCTGTATCTGCTGTGTACGTCTGAAACTAATACAGACAACAGTTTTGCTTTCTAGGTAATTTGACCTAATTTCTCAGATAATATTTTATGCTTAGAATATGCATTCCAAATCCAACTTTACTAAGCTACCAGAGATGGAAAGCATATTTTCTCAAGTGCTTCAAATTACGTGAACACATAACCAAGCAAACATTTATTACATACCTTAGCTTAAGCACAATTTAAATTCTATATATTGAAAATCAAATATGATTGATTTCAAAATTTTGAAGAAATTTTGGTTCTGAAGAGATATTACAGTGATTAATCCAATTTAGAGAGCAAGTAAAGCAAGGTTTTTATGCCACCCAACACTTGAGATTGCAGATCATACTACTAATTGACATAACCTGCTGTGCACAGGCTAACGCGTTCGCCTCAGACAGACACATAAAGAGTTTAAGTAGCTGGTCACATTCACTGGGAATGAGTAGATTTCGGAAAGTCCCTTGGGATATCTCACCTGACAAGCAACTGCTCTCAATCTGTTTCTTGGGGCGATGCCCGTTAACTCCCCCAAATGTAGACAATAAATTGGACCACACAGCAGCGGAGCAAGAAGGAATGCCAGCCCCTTTTTATTGTCCCCATGGGACAAGGCAGACTAGAAAAGCTTTGGGAATTTTTGCTTTATATGGCCTATGCAATGCAGTAATATGATTCAATGGAGAATTAAAGCCAAACAAACAGTGACACGAACAATTTTCAGCTATCATAGAATCATAGAATCGTCTAGGTTGGAAGAGACCCTTGGGATCATCGAGTCCAACCATCTACCTTACTACTATCACAAGCTTTTGCCAAGCTCCAATCACTTACATTGCTTAACTGGGACCAGACCCACAGTTTCAGTGGAGCCACCAAGATCCTTTCAAATGGTGTCAGCGGGTTTCAGTCAGTCCTTACTGACTTCGGCAAAGTGATAAAAGTGAAAGCGAGGACAGCATTTTCTACTAACAATTCACCCTCTCTATTTTGCGAACGCTAATGGAAAACACACCTTAATTTTCTACAGCAGTGTGGTCCCACAGTTATTCTTCTCAAAGAAACATGAAATTCCTGTGCTGCGGCTCAGGATTGGACTCACAAAAACAGATTGAGCAAAAGGGACAGAACATGGCCGAGAGTGGTTGCAAGACGCCCGACTACAGCAGTGAACTTCACTGCTGTCTCCTTGACTGATGTGGAGAAAAATCTGAGTTCCAAAACTCAGGTCAAAACCAGATAATTTCCCAATTTCAAAAGTAGCTGGAACCGTTATTTTAGGACAGGACTATCTGCACTTCAAGTTTACATTTAGAGACACATACACCTAATATATACACATACGTAAACACGTCTCATATATAATGTGCATTCAAAGATATATGCACACACGGTGACACCTAAAGTGAGATATACACAGATCTATCATATCGATTGTTAGTTGTCAGGGGTGCAAAACCCCCTGCAAAATATAACAAAAGGCAGGTGAAGGAAACGCCCTCGAGTATGAAAACCAGCCAAGCATCCTCAGAAGGTATTTTCCAGCCGGTTTGCAAAGGTCAGGATGAATAGTTAATAGGAAGGTAGGGTTTACCTCTGATCTCTGCCAAGGGAGGAATGTGATAGTGCCACTGCTGTTAGAAAAATCGGTAACAGCGTAATTAATGCCAGTGGAATCAACCTGTGAGATAATGTAATTTATATACACGTAGTCTAGGGCTCCCCTTGTACGCTCCACGACACAGGATATAGTGGAACCCTCATCGGCACTCTGGAAGAAAGCAAGAAATTGAAAATGTTTGTTATCGCCAAAGTAAATCAGAGCAACAAATGCAAAGCATAGAAATCTCTAACACTAGTCAAAGGTGCATGTGAAAAAATGCTGTCATGTTACTTTCAGCACTTTTTGAGTTTTAGGAAGCTGAAACTGAACTTGATTGTGGTCAGAAAAATCTTAGTGGAGTTTGCAAGAGCTTCTGGTATCTCCCTGAGGACTATACAGGTAAATTAATAACTACACTTCTGGACACAATCTCTTCATCCAAACTGCGTGTCAAAGACAGAATCAACATGCTTGAAATGTACATGTTACATCCAACTGAAAACTATTGCTTTATATAAAAGATTTTCATTAGCTATAATTTGAAGAAGCATTTGGATTCCCCCTTTCCCCAGCTAGAAACACTATGGAAAAAAAAAAAAAAGATACATTAAAATTAAAGTACACTATCATCATTCGGGAAAAAAGTTGAAAAATGTTCTATGCTACAGTCCTCTGGACAACTCTGTCTTCACTGAGATCATGATTTCAGCAGCAATGATTTCATGTATTTGGAACAAAGTATGGTCAGTATACTGACCATATACTTTAGAAAATTGTGATAACAACTAAAATAGAAAATAACTTTACTTCAAAAATGCCAGAAAGGGTGAAGCTATCTCAAGCACTAGTTAAATTCCAGAGCTTCTGTATTACACACTGCAGATACCGTATGTGTAATATGCAGCTGCCTTATAGACAGATATGCACATAAAGAAATTAAACTACTGATAAAAAAACTGCTGTGTATCTGCATCATCACTGACAGCTCTAATACTTCCCTGGTGAAATGGACGTAAGGTAAGTGCAAAAACAATTAACACACCATATAAATTTTTAATTTTACTTCACGGTTGGTTGCTGATCTGTGCCATTATGGTATTATCAGTGGCATTTGAAACTGAAGGAATCTGTTATCGTAGCATATGGCAGGCACAGAGACAGCAAACTGAACCAAATTGAAAACCCGTATAGCCCAGGTGAGGTGGTTACTTCCAAACACATCATAAGCACTTCGGTTAGAAAAAATGTAATTAAAAGGTCATGAGAGTTCCCACACAGAAAAGTATTCTGAATTTTTTTTTTCCCAAAATAATCCAATACCAGTGAAACAGGTATCATGTCTTTCTCCCTCACAACTGATTAAAGAAGTAAAAGTGAGTGATATTTATTTCCATCTTCCCCACAAAAGTAGCAAGTTTATATAATACATATATGGTGGCAACATCCAAGGAACAATTTTATGTTTAAAAAGCCAGGCAATCACAGCCAGTATCACCTGAACTCACTCCAAACATATGCAATTTATACCTTGTAACTTATGACTGTAGAAAAATACATCGCACCTTGTCATTGCATGACCTGTAGCAAAAGTCTTTCAAACACATCATGTAACATAGAAAAAATAATATAAGAATATTTGTAATAATCCACTATCTGACAAAGAAAATTAACTCTTATATTTAATGTCTCAGATGTGACAGAAATAAAAAAAAATGTTCTTCTTCTAGAAAAATTTAAGCCTTAGTCTTCAGTTTATGTAATTAAATCATTTTTCTTAACAAAAGTAATCTTGGGGGATGTTTAAAAATGATACTGCAAATGCCACTGGGGCTGAGCCTGTATTAACAGAGCTTACACATTTCCAAATTCTAGAAAAACTTTACTTAACTTCAAAAACTAACAGTGTGAAATGAAGGCCCTGTGCAGGTCAACTGGCCTTGCCATTAACTTTTCTGTGCCCAAAACCTCACCTACAATTTTCCTTATGAACACCTTACCTCAGGAATACATGCTCCAGTGAAGCCAAATAAACCATTAGCGTTATCGCTCTTCTGTATTCTTAATCTCGCGGTGGTATTTTCCTGTGAAATTCGAGCTCCACCGCGCACAGAAATGAGCTTTAGGAAGAACAACTCCTCTCCTTCTTCCTCTTTGTCGTCCTTTGCAGACACAATGAATGATTTATTGGTCTCTCCTTGCCGGTACTCCAAATACCCAGAGACAGGGTGGACATCACTTTTCGCAGGCGTTGCGTGGAGTTCATAGATCTCTGCTCGGGTCAATTTGCGCTCATAAAGCCTTACATCCTGCATGAGCCCTGTGTACCTACTGCTGCCACTGAGTCCGGCTCCAATTCTCACTACTCCTGGACCTGAGAAGGAAATTAGAATGTTCCTCATGTTATTGTGTTTCTTCAAAGTAATATACCTGCAACTGAACAGCCATACTTGTTAAACATCAATGATAAACTTTATTTTCTCTTAGATTTGGAATCATATTGACCTTGAAATGTAAAATTGGAAGGATCCTCAAGCTTCGTCCTAGTGTTAGAGGTACATCATCACAGGCCAAACGATTCCATCCCAGACTGTTGAGGTTTTTCACCCTAGTAGTTCTACTCGCACACAGTCACCATCCCTTATTTTTATAAGACTTGGAAATTTCTCTTTTTCCTTGACAGCAAGCTTTTCAGAGGACAACTGCAACGCCTCTTAGCTTTTGTTTTGCTAAACAGAGCCCATTTTGTCTCTGCAAGGAGAGTGGGTCCATTCCAATGATACTCATCATCTCTCATCAGCATTAGCCCTTCTGGGCATGCTTTTCCCCTAACACACTGGGAATATGGACTCCAGAAATATGCACCAAATTCAAAATGGTTTTTACAACAGTATTAATATTTCTCTGTCTCCAAACAATAATTCGACTCAGCAAATCATGGATCACAGCTGCCTTTTTCACAAATATACTATGCTGGTAGCTCATACTCATTCCTATTGTGCTAAAATGCATAGATAGCTCTTCCTTCCAGCTGTTTTCTGGTTCTAGAAGAAATTGTGCTCTTGAATGACATGACACCAGGTGTCAGTTCTAGAGACGAGCAATCACAGCCACTGATCATGGTCCCAGGGCATAAGGTGGAGGATGGTGAGAAAAACTGGGGTGCTACATGCTCACCATCTTGTGGCATCCAATATTAAATGGAGGGAGATCAAATCCTTACCTTATACTTGTAGTATCTCCAGGCAGAGCATATGCCATCTCCACTAATATAGAAAATTTACAATGACTCAGATATATCCTTTTAGCAACAAAGGCATTATTGCATTTCACACATCTTTGTTTTAGAAACTGAGGGGGGGAAAAAAAATCCTTTCTCAGCCACAGTGCTGTAAGCCTAATGGAAATTCTTGATTGCAGTGGCACTGCTTTGTTATAGCAGGGAAATTTATTTCTCAGACTTCAACCACTAGAAATTTATAGGCAGAAATACTATACTGCACAATTAATGAAGTCTCCTCTCTATTCTCAGTCTATGTTTGCGTACATATATACATATAGATGTATACGCATTTAACTTATTTTTTAATTCTCCTTCTTTGATTACAGAAAAGGAAATTGTATTCAATAACTTGATAATCATTCACTGCCTGTCCCCACCAAAGAAACACGTGAGAGGGAAGGTGAGAGGAAGAAAGCAAAAAGTATGGAGATGATCTCCAAGAAAAAAATGCAGGTGTAAGAGTGGGAAACTACAACAGAAAGAGTAAATATAAACGTACTGTGACTACTTAACACCGGACATTACGAAGGAATTGTTCTGATACTTCTCTGGTCACCACTTCGACAGTTTGGAGTGAATGCCCATAATGGTTACTTATGGCTAAAATTCCTATTTGTTACATAAACTGAAGTACATGTCCTAATGTTCCTTGGAACACTAACAAACTTAGAGGCATAATTTTCATATCCCATGTAAATACATACTTAAGTAAATCTACACCCTGAAAAATTCTATTGCTTACAGGATATTGGTTTAGTTGTAATATAATACACATCTAGAAACAAAATCATTATTCCACTTTGTTTCAGAAACTCCTTCAGAGCTTCCTTTCTTAGCTACAATGCTGTAAATCTTACTGTAATTATTAATTGCAAAAAATATATAAATATAAT